>JZKD02S2045305.1:34658-49224 GCA_000966675.3 Picea glauca | reverse complement strand
GACTGTGCAAACATCTAAAGTTGAATACATTTCTAGACAATAACAACGACAAATAAATTACGAGTTTGGGATGAGACTAGAGTAACGAAATGATTGGAATAAAAGTACCCAACTCAGTACACTATTTCAATTAGAAAAAGAAAAGTCCTGTAAAGTAATATTTATACATAGTAGTCGAACCAGAAAGCCAAGAGTACAACTAGAAGACCCCCTCTTCCCAACCATTTTAGGTAATCGAACACAACTATATCAAACATCTAGAAATCTAGGAAGAGACTGTGCCCTTTTCACTATTGAAACTATGGAAAGGCCTACAAAGGGAACTCGAATACCTTTTGCGCCGAAGATAAGAACTGAACATATGAGATCCTTGCGCAAACGAAAGCCCTGAAAGAAGTATCATTTAAAAAAATCAGTAATCATAGGTAAAAGTAATAAGAATACCAACACAATGATAACGATTAGTAATGAATTATTCCATGATCATACTTAACTTCTGTTTGATAGGCTTGCATTTCTTCATTTTTTTTCTTGTTGCATTTTTGGCTGGACAAATGCCTGGGCCGAGGGTGGATGGCACATTAACACTCTGATGGGTACCCTCGCATCAAACAGGGCCCATCATTAGTGAATTATACAAACATTGAAAACGAAAAGATTAACAAGGAGAAAGTTTTTACACAACAATTAACGTTTTTAATGAAAGGTAGTAATCGATAGTATTTAGTTCTTGTAATGATGCAAGTCAGATTGTGCACTATCATGGTGTAAACTGTTCATACCGAACTATAAAATACACATAGCCATCCAGAACCAAATCACTTATAGTAGTTATAAGTCAATAAGAATTACAGAGTTATCCCAACTATTTAATCTAATCGAATAGACCACGATGAAGATAATAACTACTATAAGTAAACATTTGGATGTATTATAGAATATCATCATTGGACTATTCAAATTTCTGCAGAGGTCTTAAGTTATTTGACATAAATAAAAAAGATTTGACATAGGGAAAATAAATTGGGAGGTTACGAAACCCTTTATCCCAAAGCATAGACAAAAATGAACGAATATACTCTCCCTAAAACCGGAGGAGAAAACAACGATAAACACAAAGAAAATCAATCTTCTAGGATTTAGGATAACTTCGGAAGAAATACAGAGAAGTTGCACCAAAGAAGAATCTGGGAAATGCACCATCTCCTTTATCAACCAGAGTATCATGCGTAAGGAGAAACTTACCAGTGATGCAGTGATGCTGGAGCATCTCTCACTCATTAAGCGAGCCAAGACATTGAGAGGAAACAACTGGACAACGCTAGAACACATCTTGAAATACTTTTGAAGTTGTTGTGCCGCTCTTTAATGAAGTTATTTATAAAGAAGTGCACTTGTACTATAAAGGGGACCTTGAGCCTTTAAGCTCTCGTCCTTAGTAGATAGGAAGGCATTTAATAGATTTAATGCAGGTAGATAGATTTTTAAGTCTAGATTAGACAGTTACAGTTTTCGAGAGGGAAAACGGATATAGACACCCTCCTTTGTACATTGTAAGATTATTATCATTCATTCAGGAGAAAGAACGAAGAGCAAGTAGAGAATTTGTGAAGAACACCCATGTACATATGTTTTTGAATTAATAGAAGAGAGTCTTTGATTCAATTTCATGGCTGGTGTTGTTTTCTCTGTGTATGATGTTTATGTGCTCATGAATGTTTTCTTTCTGGTCATGCCATTGCTTTGAATATGCTATGCATGTGAGTTCATAGTTTTTAACTGAAGTCTGTGAGAGAAGAGTATAAGTTACAATTGTTTCTCTGTCTGAGCCAGGAGATTCCTGCATAGAGTGCAGTTGAATTCATCCGCATAGAGTGCATTGATGAGGCTTGATAGTTAAACCCTTATTCTCATTCACCCAGAATTTGATGTGGGTTGGTAAAGTCGTGCAGGAGAAGTGCAGGCTGAAATTGAAGTCTCAGTGACTAGGTTGAGCAAAAGAAGGCAGAGACTACTGTGGCTGTAAGTGCCCAGAGTCTGAAAGACTCAACACTTTGGAAGATGTTGATGGTCGAGCACAAGGAGTGTGCACAAATTTCTCTGAAGGAGTCAGAGTTGACAAGCTCAGGAGGGATAGTTCCTTCGTGATACCATGGAGGAGGACCCAGGAGCAGGTTCGAGCAGGAAGGAGCTTTAGAGCGAGAGGAGAGAGGAGAAATCGACGACCAGGATTCACAGAGGAGCCTTGCGAAATCCCGTCAGCTGTTAGATCTTGAGGAGATGCACACGGGTTAAGTCTATGCGTGCCAAGGAGGAGCCGAGAGTCATCGAGATTTGGCTCATCGGGTTTTGCGGAGACAAGAGTTTGTTACCTGTTAAAATCGCGATTTGCGATTTCCTGAAGAGATCAGGACCGTGGATCCTGGGCTGAACACGTGTTCGCAATCCAGAGAAGTTGGGGTTCGGAATTTGGGATTTTCAAGTTCCAAGGAATTACGACCTTTGAAACCGTGATCACACGATTCCCGACAGAACGGAGAGAGGAGGTGACGTGGCAAGGAGAGATCACATGTGTGTATCGGAGTTCAGGATTCGGGGATTCATGGTTCTAGTGAACCATGACATCGTGTATGACGATTTCCCGATAGGGGAATCCCCAATAGGAATGAAGAAGCATTGGCACTAAGACCCATCGGGTTTTGGGTTTTCAGATAGCACGAGAAACGTGCCCCCAAGTTTCGCGATAATGCAAAATCCAAGTTCTCGATAAGTCGAAGGGGGAGATCGTAGGGAAAAAGAGTTCTGTGGGTATTCATAACTCTCGACAGGGGGTTGAAGAGTGATTTAACTCTTCGGGCCTAAGTGAAGGAAGGTCCTGGTGGGAGCGAGGCGCGCGGGTGGCGTGGGATGCGTCAGAGTGGTATCATAGCGGGAAGACTCTTTGTTTTCTATAACAGAGAGAAACAGGATTTCAAGATGTCGCCAAGAAGGGAAAGGTAGTCACCTGACCCCAGAAGACTTGGATGCACGAAGAAGAGGTAGGCCGACAGGAAATCCAGAAATGGAACGACAAATGAGAGATCTCCGAGTAAGGCTTGAGGAGATGGAAACAACACAAAGACATGGAGTTGGTGCAGGGGATCTTAGCGATTCTGAAGTTGAAGAGGAAGCTAGACATGAAGAAGAGGTCACAACATATGATGCATCAACAGAGCAATTGATTAAAGTTATCGCCAGGATGAGTTCCAAGACCAAAATGGATATTCCAGCTTATGAAGGAAGCCTAGATGCAGAAGAGTTGCTGGACTAGATCAGAGCTCTTGATACCTACTTCAATTATGAAGATATCGAATAGGATAAGAAGATAAGGCATGTTGTCACTAAATTGAAAGGACATGCAACATTATGGTGGGACGAGCTACAGGAATATAGACGTTCCAAAAGCAAACAGAAAATTAAAAGATGGGATCGAATGATTGCTAAGATGAAAGAAAAATTCATCCCAAGGGATTATCAGATCACACTGTTCAGGAAAATGCAGAACCTGAGGCAGAAGATGATGACGGTGAAGGAATACACCGAAGAGTTTTATAGGCTCAATATCAGAGCAGGTCATTGGGAGAGCGATGATGAGAAAGTTGCGAGATACCTGAATCGGCTGAGATACGATATTCATGACAAATTAAGCCTGACAAACATTAGAACGGTTGAGGATGCTTACCAGATGGCTCTGAAAGCCGAGGAGAAGTTGAGCCGTAAGCAAGGACAGCGAGGGCGAGGCAGAAGTCAGCCCAAAGGCAAGGCAGTTGCCCAAGAGAAATTTCAGAAGCCCAAAGAGGAATGGAAGAAACCTCAGGGTCAGATTGAGAGAGGTGGAACCTCACAGCGAGGACAACAATATGCTGAGCCGAGGAGACAACATAGAGAGCAGGGTGGCGGATATGCTGACGTGAATACATTTCCTCGTACCAGAGGAAGAGGAAGAGGCCGAGGTGGAATCATCACATGCTACACATGTGGAAAACATGGACACCAGGCAGTTAACTGTCCAGACAGAAAAACGAATAGAGGAGAATCTCACATCGATGAGGCGCAGAGGCGTGATGTTGAGAATGAAGACACTGGAAGTGGGAAGTCACTGATGGTGCATAAAGTCCTTTTAACACCCGAGAAGGAGGTGGAGGACACAGCTCTGAGGACCAGACTATTCAGGACCACGTGCAAGACCAAGGGATGGAAATGCAAGGTTATTGTGGACAACGGAAGCACCGACAATATCGTTTCAACCTGGATGGTGGAGAAATTAGAGATGGATACGACTGATCACCCGAGTCCATATAAAGTCTCGTGGCTACAAAGGGGACATCAGGTGAGTGTCACTAAACAATGTTTAGCTGATTTCAAAATGGGTGAATATAAGGATAAGGTCCTATGTGATGTCATTCCCATGGATGTTTGTCATGTATTGCTGGGGAGACCATGGCAGTATGACCGAAATGTGGTTCATGCCGAGAGAATGAACACATACACTTTGGAGAAGGATGGGAGGACACACAGATTGCTTCCGAAAAAGGATGAGAAGGTGAAGYCGAAAGTAAGMAACACCATACTTCTCATGAGTGGGAAGGAGCTTCTCAYAGAGATGGAGAAGAAGGAAGATCCACAATTCTTTGTAGTCAGGAAACCAAGAATTGTCCTGACTAGCACAAGAGTGGATGATCTACCAGATGAGATTCAGGAACTGCTGGGAGAKTTCGMTGATATCATCGTGGAYAAATTACCTCATTCATTTCCACCGATGTGGAGTGTGAGTCATCACATCGATCTCATACCCGAACCCAGTTTGCCGAATAAAGATGCGTATAGACTGACACCACAGGAAAATGAGGAAGTCAAGAAGTAGGTCCAATATTTATTGGACAAAGGATTGGTCAGAGAAATCCTGAGTCCATGTGTTGTTCCAACAATGCTTAGTCCGAAGAAGGATGGAGGTTGGATAATGTGTACCGACTCTAGAGAAATCAACAAAATTACCATCAGGTACAGATTTCCACTGTCAAGAATGGATGATCTGATGGATTGCCTGAGTGGGGTCAATTATTTTTCAAAGATTGATCTCAAGAGAGAATATCACCAGATTCGCATGAGAGAAGGTGATAAATGGAAGACAACATTCAAGATGAACGAAGGTTTGTATGAATGGCTGGTCATGCCATTTGGCTTGACAAACGCGCCAAGCACATTCATGAGGCTGATGAATGAAGTCCTGAGGGAATTCATCGGAAAGTTTGTAGTCGTATATCTGGATGATATACTGATCTTCAGTAAGACAAAGGCTGAACATTTGAAACATTTGGCCATTGTGATGAAGAAGCTACGACAGAAGAAGCTGTTGATCAATATGAAGAAGTCCTCATTTATGAAGACAGAGCTCATTTATTTGGGTTTTGTTATTTCAGCGAATGAATTGAAGATGAATCCGAGTAAGGTGGAAGTGATTAAGAATTGGCCATCACCCAGAAATGTTTTCGAGGTGAGGAGTTTCCATGGATTAACTAGCTTCTACAGGAAATTCATTAGGAACTTCAGTGGAATTAGTGCAACAATGATGGACACAGTCAAGAAAAGGCATAAGTCTTTTCATTGGACAATAGAGGCTGAGAAGAGCTTCAATCTGTTGAAGCATAAGATCACAGAGCAACCAGTGTTAGTGTTGTCAGAATTTCAGAAGACATTTCAGGTGAAGTGTGATGCAAGCGGGTATGCTATAGGAGCGGTCTTGAGTCAAGAGGACATACCAGTTGCATATTTTAGCGAGAAGCTGGATGAAGCAAAGATGAAATACTCCACGTATGATAAAGAGTTTTATGCCATCATACAGGCATTAAAGAAGTGGAGGCATTACTTGATCCTAAAAGAATTTGTATTGTACAGTGATAATCATGCATTGCAGTTTGTGAGTCAACAAGAGAAGTTGAACTAGAAACATGAAAAATGGGTAGAGTATATGCAGAATTTTACATTTGTAATCAAACACATTTCAGGGACTGCTAACCAAGTGGCTGATGCTTTGAGCAGGAAATGTTTGTTGTTGCAGGAGTTCAGAGTCAAGACATTGGGTTTTGAAAATCTCAAGGACATGTATGCAGGAGATGTAGACTTCGGAGAAGCATATGAGGCGACTGAGAATCCAGTTCTCAGAGACAGAAGCCCGTGGATGGATTACATGATTCAGAATGGACTGTTGTTCATAGGCAACCAGTTATGCATTCCAAATTTCTCCATGAGGGAGAACCTGCTGAAGGAGAAGCACAATGGTGGATTAGCAGGGCATTTTGGCCATGACAAAACATTCGCTAAGTTGAGAGAATCATATTTTTGGCCAGGCATGCGAGCAAATGTCAAGAGGTTTGTTGATAGGTGCCGAATTTGTCAACACTCGAAGGGAAGAAAACAGAATACAGTTTTTTTGCATCCATTGCCCATACCGGAGAGGCCATGGGAGGCGATCAACATGGATTTTGTATTGGGTTTGCCGAGGATGAAGAGAGGGGTTGATTCTGTCTTTGTGGTGGTGGATAGGTTTTCTAAGATGGCACATTTTATTCCATGTCAGAAGACCAACGATTCTACGCACATCGCAAACTTGTTTTTCAAAGAGGTTGTTAGAATTCATGGATTGCCAAGAAGTATAGTGTCGGACAGGGACACCAAATTCATAGGGAATTTTTGGAGGACGCTATGGAAGAAGATAGGAAAAAATTTAGCTGTTAGTTCATCTTACCATCTGCAGACATATGGATAGACCGAGGTGGTCAATAGAAGCCTGGGAGACTTGTTGAGGAGCTTGGTGACGGAACACCATGGTAGCTGGGACAACATATTTCCACAGGCAGAGTTTGCATACAACGATTCTGTGAATCAGAGTACAGGAAAAAGTCCATTTCAGATTGTGTATGGGACACAACCGAGGGGAGTTTCTAAACTCAGGGAGTCAGAACAGGCTGCAACTAGCAGTGCCAGCACAGAAGAGTTCACTGAGGCGATGAAGGAACTTCACAGCAAGGTGAAGTAGCGACTACAAGATTCAAATCAAGAATACAAGCGCAGAGCAGATCAACATCGGAGACAACTTCGGTTCGAAGTTGGGGATCTTGTTTTGGTACATCTGAGGAAGGAAAGGTTCCCAAGGGGAACATATAACAAATTAAAAATGAAAAATATTGGTCCATGCAGAGTCCTAAAGAAATTTGGAGAGAACTCTTATGAAATTGAGTTGCCAGATGGCATCGGGATATCTCTGATATTCAACGTGGAAGATTTATACCCATACAGGGCTGGAGAAGCAGAGACTAGAGCTGAGGAACTAGTGATCCATTGGCAGAGGCAATTACCAATTGCGGAGAAGCCACAGATGGAGTGCATACTGGACAAACGAGTGGGCAGAAAAACCAGACAGAAGCAGTATTTTGAGTACCTGATTAAATGGAAGAATCACCCAGTGGAAGATTCTAGGTGGGAAAATGAAGAAGTGATACAGAAGCATGCATAGACCGTGCAGGAGCTCATGGGCAGGAGCCCATGAAATTTTTCGAGCTGAGGAGTATGATGCAGGAGCATCGCTCACTCATCAAGCGAGCCAACACATTGAGAGGAAACAACTGGACAGTGCCAGCACACATCTTGAAATACTTTGGAAGTTGTTGCACTGCTCTTTAAGGAAGTTATTTATAAAGAAGCGCACTTGTATTGTAAAGGGGGCCTTGAGACTTTAAGCTCTCGTCCTTAGTAGATAGGAAGGCATTTAATAGATTTAATGTAGGTAGACAGATTTTTAAGTCTAGATTAGACAGTTACAGTTTTCGAGAGGGAAAATGGATATAGACACCCTCCTTTGTACATTGTAAGATTATTATCATTCATTCAGGAGCAAGAACGAAGAGCAAGCAGAGAATTTGTGAAGAACACCCATGTACAGATGTTTTTGAATTAATAGAAGAGAGTCTTTGATTCAATTTCATGGCTGGTGTTGTTTTCTCTGTGTATGATGTTTATGTGCTCATGAATGTTTTCTTTCTGGTCATGCCATTACTTTGAATATGCTGTGCATGTGAGTTCATATTTTTTAACTGAAGTTTGTGAGAGAAGAGAATAAGTTTCAATTGTTTCTCTGTCTGAGCCAGGAGATTCCTGCATAGAGTGCAGTTGAATTCATCCGCATAGAGTGCGTTGATGAGGCTCGACAGTTAAACCCTTATTCTCATTCACCCAGAAGTTGATGTGGGTTGGTAAAGTCATGCAGGAGAAGTGCAGGCTGAACTTGAAGTCTCAGTGACTAGGTTGAGCAAAAGAAGGCAGAGACTACTGTGGCTGTAAGTGCCCAGATTCTGAAAGACTCAACACTTTGGAAGATGTTGATGGTCGAGCATGAGGAGTGTGCGCATATTTATCTGAAGGAGTCAGAGTTGACAAGCTCAGGAGGGATATTTCCTTCGTGATACCGTGGAGGAGGACCCAGGAGCAGGTTCGAGTAGGAAGGAGCTTTAGAGCGAGAGGAGAGAGGAGAAATCGATGGCCAGGATTCACAGAGGAACCTTGCAAAATCCCGCCAGCCGTTAGATATTGAGGAGATATGCATGGGTTAAGTCTAAGCATGCCAAGGAGGAGCCGAGAGTCATCGGGATTCGGCTCATCGGGTTTTGCAGAGATAGGAGTTTGTTGCCTGTTAAAATTACGATTTGAGATTTCCCGAAGAGATCAGGACCGTGGATCCCAGGCCGAACACGTGTTCGCAATCCAGAGAAGTCGGGGTTTGACATTCAATATTTTCCAGTGCCAAGGGATTACGAACTTTGAAACCATGATCACGCGATTCCCGACAGAATGGAGAGAGGAGGCAACGTGGCAAGGAGAGATCACATGTGTGTATCGGAGTTCGGGGTTCGGGGATTCATGGTGCTAGTGAACCACAACATCGTGTATGCCGATTTCCCGATAGGGGAATACCTGATAGGAATGGAGAAGCATTGGCACTAAGACCCATCGGGTTTCGTGTTTTCGGATAGCACGAGAAACGTGCCCCCAAGTTTCGTGATAACGCGAAATCCGATTTCCCGATAAGTTGAAGGGGGAGATCGTAGGGAAAAAGAGTTTTGTGGGTATTCAAAACTCCCAACAGGGGGTTGAAGAGTGATTTAACTCTTCAGGCCTGAGTGAAGGAAGGTCCTGGTGGGAGCGGGGCATGTGGGTGGCGCGTGCTGCATCATGTGGACCACGCCGTCTGTTACAACCATGGATCGATCGCCATGGAAATGCACTGTGCCTCCAAAGAATTGTCACACATAGCCTCTTTGTAGAAATCAACAATGACAACTGTGAACCTACTCCAACCCTAAACGACGCCTTATCATCTCAGAGTAAATGTGGAGAATGCGGAGGACGGTTAGCCATGTGACCATGTCAGAGTCGGTATGACACTTTGGGTGTAGAGTTCGGTGAATTCAATGGAACTCGTAGGACTAGCATCAATAAAACTTGCAAATCCTTAATTGCCTTGACAGTGGACCATTCCTTCCACTTAAGGAATGTCATTATTAAACATCTTCATGACTCGACATAAGTTAAATCCCTTTCTTTCCCTCGATGTTATCGTGAGTTAGCAGTCTGATCCTAGTTGTGGAATTTCCATTGGCATTTAGATGTAGAAATTGCTTTACGAACAACCCTGGTACTAAGGACCATTAATTAACCGAGACATAGAGGATATGCTAGTTACCTGATATTGAAAACCTAACCCTATAAATCTTATGGTTGGGAACTAAGTAAAGTTGCCTAGGGTTAAATTAATCAGGTAGACATGCGCGCGAATATGGAGGTCTTATGTCAAAAGGGTGAATCGTAGTAGGAATTATAAGGCCCCATATTATATACATAGTCCATTACACTGAAAGGTGAATGGAATGGAGGTGAAAGGGACCTCTTGTGGTAAGTAGAGTTTAGAAGTTTTTTTTTTATAGAGTTTTCATGACAGAGTTTTCTAACAGATATTATAATTGAGTTTATATTTTAGGTATACCTTTTCGGTCAAATAGTTATTTCAACTAAGGATTTTTGTTGTTGTTGTTGTGACTATGAGGTACATTACATATGGTATCAGAGAAAAGGTTACAACACATGGACCTTGAACGGGGCCACCTGTTTTCTTATCACATAATTTTGCTTACGTAAAACTTATAAAACCTTTATTGTTACAGATAGAAAACCTTTCTGTTTTGTGTTGATCATGGTAGTACAGGATGACGCAGAAATCAGACTTGATGGGAATCCAGAACAAGGGCATCCTGAAAATCAGAGACAGAATAGCGACGAAAGAAAACCTACCGAAGTTCTGGAAACAATGAGGAATCTCATTGTTGAATTGCAAGTTTTCAAAGATGATAATGAAAAACTAAAGAAAGAACAACAGGAACAAAAGGAAATAAATGAAGTCCTCCTGCGTAGTATTGTCACAAAGAAAAGCCTAAAGGACGATAATAACGACGAAGAAGTTAGCAAGAGGGCTTCCAAGAACTTTGGAACTAAAACATAAAAAGGAGACAGTTCATCTGAAGGTACACCCTCAGCCGAGGACAAAACAAAAACAGACGTAATGAGAAAACAAAGTAAACCACCTTGAAGGGGAATTTAAGAAAATTAGACCAGCTACTTTTGATGGTGAATCCATAACAGGGGAGGAAGCAGAAGCATGGTTATTAGACATCAAAAAATACTTCTAGATATATAACTATTCCAACAATATGAAAGTCAGAATGGCCATCTACAATTTGAAAGGAAAAGTCAGCATTTGGTGGCAAGATCCGAAATTGGCCAAAGGCTTAAAAGAGAAACAGATGGAATGGTCTGACTTCAAGAAATATTTTAATAAATAGTATCTATCTGAAAGATACTATGAAAGGAAAACCAAAGAATTTTATGATCTATGACTCATCCAGATGGCGATGGAGGATCTTATAAACAAATTCCTAGAATTACTAAGGTTCGTACCTTATATATGGGAGGACAAGGTAAAAATCCAACGATTTCTAAGTTGTTTGACACCATCCTACAAGGACATAATTGAGTTTGATAACCCCAAATCCTTGAATGAAGTATTCAGGAAAGAACGGATGTGTTACGACCAGTATAAACAGCAAACAAAGTTTCCCAAAGCTTGGAAGGATAAGAAACAAGACCAAATGAACTAGCGGAAGAAGGGATACCAACCAACTCCTTACCAGAATGCAACAAAAATCTTTTCGAGAAAATATTTTCACTCCAACCATCCAAATATGAAAGGCAGTGGAAAACTGGTAAATCTGGGGATGAAAAAGTTTGAACCATTAAAGTGCTGGGAATGTGGAGAACCTCATCTCAGGAGGAACTGTCCACGTTTAAGCACAACAAACTGAACTGTCGTTCATAATTTGCAAGAAGATGCGACGGTGGGTGATGTAGGCGGAAGCCTCCATCAGATCAATGCAGCCATTGACGGTCGACAAGCTGACCACTAGTCCTCTGTGGTGGAAATCGAAGGTAAAATCAATAACAACTGAATTTATGTTTTGATTGATCCTGGAGCTACGTTAATTTATATCACTCCTGGAGTAGTAGAGTCAAATAAAATTAAGAGGATGAAACATGCAAAATCATGGCTGGTACAGTTAGCAACAGGAACAAAAAGGAAAGTGGTTGACTTTATTTTTGATTTTGAATTTAGTTTAGATGGTCAAAACATAAAAACAAATCTGAATATTCTGCCAGTAGGATCTTACGATATGATTATCGGAATGGATTGGTTGGAAAAATACAAAGAAGTTCTAGATTGTTATACAAATACACTTAATTATAAAGATGATTATGACACTACTAGAATATCCCAAGGTATACCAAAACCTATATCAGTTAGACAAGTTATAGAAATGCAATTCAAGAAGTGCATGAGAAAGGGTTGTCAAATTTATGCCATTTAAATAACGAAACTGTTAGAAAAAGAAGATAAGCCCAACCTGGAAGAATCTGTTGTCCTACGTGAATTTAGAGACATATTTGTTGATGATATACTAGAATTACCTCCTATAAGGGAAATAGACTTCTCCATAGACCTACTACCTGGCTCAACCCCCATCTCGAAAGCACCTTACCGAATGAGTTTACCAGAATTGAAAAAATTAAAAATACAATTACAGGAATTGTTGGACAAAGAGTATATCAGACCAAGTGTTTCACCATGGAGAACACCAGTCCTCTTTGTGAAAAAAAAATATGGTACTCTAAGACTATGTATCGATTATAGACAATTGAATAAAATGACCATTAAGAACAAGTATCCTTTACCTAGGATAAATGACTTGTTCGATCAAGTAAGTGGGGCCAAGATCTTTTCGAAATTGGATTTACGATCTGGTTATCATCAAGTTAGGATAAAGGATGAGGACATAAGTAAAACAACTTTCCGGACAAGATATGGACACTACTAATTCATAGTCACACCTTTCAGACTCACTAACAAACCAACCACGTTTATGTGCCTGATGAACAGTATTTTCAGTCAGTACTTAGACAAGTTTGTACTAGTATTCATCGACGATATTCTGGTCTATTCTAAAATGGAGGAAGAACATGAAGAGCACTTGAGAATAGTTCTACAAACGTTGAGGAAACACAAACTATACGCCAAAAGTGATAAGTGTGACTTTTATCAAAAGAAAATACAATATCCAGGACATGTAATTTTAGTAGAAGGCATTGTCGTAGACCCTGAGAAAATAAAATCCATCATGGAATGGCCAGTACCTAAGGATGTAGGGGATATCCGGTCATTCATGGGAATCATTGGATATTATCGCAGATTTATAGAGGGGTTTTCCAAAATAGCCTACCCTATCACATCATTAAAAAATAAAGGGACCAAGTTTAATTGGTCACGGAAGTGTCAAGATAGTTTTAACAAGTTAAATGAATTGTTGACAACTGCACCCATCTTGAAGGTAGCAGACCCAGATAAATACTTTACCGTTTGTGTCGATGCGAGTAAAGAAGGACTAGGTGGTGTCCTAACTGAGGAAGGACACGTGATTTGTTATGAGTCCCAGAAATTAAAAGAACACGAGTGAAACTACGTCACTCATGACTTAGAATTGACAATAGTAATACATGCCTTAAACATGTGGTGACACTACATAATGGGAAAAACAATTCTATTACTGATAGATAATAGTGGAGTGAAATATTTCTTTAGTTAGTCGGATCTTAAGGCAAGGAAAGAAATATGGCTAGCCTTCTTGAGCGAATTCGACTTTGAGGTAAGACATATCAAGGGTAAGGAAAATAAGGTAGCAGATTCCCTAAGCAGAAGAGTCCATGGATTATTCGAAATAAATGTCAGTAGAGTAGAAAGTGACCTGAATAGAGAATAAGGATAGTAGGTATTAACGACGAAAATTACACTCAGATAATGGCAGAATTACAAAACAGTACCGCAAACTCAGATAAACCAGATCTAAGTATTGACAAGAAGGGACTATTACAATTTAAAAACAGACTTTACATACTAGATTCAACAGAGTTAAAGTTAATAGTCTTGGATAAACTGCATAAGAAACCATATTCTGGCCATCCAGGATATCAGAAAATGATAAAAACACTTAGAAAGCTATTTTACTGGCCTAATATGAAGGGAGAAACAACAGAATACATGGCTAGTTGCCAATATTGTCAGTAGGTTAAGGTCGAACACCAGCATCCATCTGGCCTACCAGTTCCATAATGGAAATGGGAGACCATATCGCTGGACTTTATAATAGGTTTGCCTAAAAGTCAGAAACATAATGATTCTATTATGGTTGTAATCAATAAACTCAGTAAGTCTACACACTTTATTCCTGTAAAGTCTACTTTTAAAGCTATAAACATTGTTGAAATGTTTATGAAAGAAATTTTTAGACTACATGGTATTCCTAAAATGGTGATTTCAAATAGAGACGTAAAATTCACATCTGCTTTTTGGAAGGAATTTTTTGCAGGGATAAATACTAATTTGAATTTTAGTATGATTTATCACCCACAAATGGATGGACAAACCGAAAGGAAAAACCAAATCGTAGAGGATATGCTCCGCATGTGCGTAAGAACAAAACCAAAGAAGTGGGAAGACTATCTACACTTGGTATAATTTTCATATAACAATGGGTACTAAACTTTGGCTAAGTTAAGCCCTTTCGAGGTACTGTATGGAAGAAAGTGTACGACTCTGATTAGCTGGGATAACCCAGTTGACAGACTCATGGTTGGACCATAGATGCTCCAAGAAATGGAGAATATGTTAAGGAAGGTACAACAGAACTTAAAAGAAACACACGATAGACAGAAGAGATATGCAGATCAGAAAAGAAGACACTTGGAATTTCAAGTGGGAGACCATGTTTACTTGAAGGTCAAAGCCCGAAAAAGTTCATTGAAGTTAGGAAACTGTGCCAAGTTGGCACCCAAGTTTTGTGGGCCCTTCGAGATACTAGCTCGAATTGGATCC
>JZKD02S2045305.1:9832-23716 GCA_000966675.3 Picea glauca | reverse complement strand
ATGTTGATTACTGTTATGAGGACTATGAAGACGACTTCTGAATAGAAGCTTAGTACCTCTTGCACAATCAGCCTTAGAATAGGTTTTTACCATTTGAAAACAAGTGCTGATCACTATCATGAGAGCTATGAAGATGACTTCTGAATAGGAGCTTAGCATCTCTTTCACATTCAGCCTTAAAATAAGTCTTTGGATTATCTCCATAAAAGATAAAACTATCTCTAAAATATATATACTTTGGACATGCCTCTAAGTCTTACAAACACCGGATTGATAATAAATGCACTCTAATTTACTTAGGTAGATCTGGAGCTCAACAACTATTAACTTTAACTCTGTTGAATCTGGTATGTAAAGTCTGTTTTTAAATTGTAATAGTCCCTTCTTGTCAATACTTAGATCTAGTTTATCTGAGTTTGCGGTATTGTTTTGTAATTCTGCCATTATCTGAGTGTAATTTTCGTCGTTAATACCTACTGTCCTTATTCTCTATTCTAGGTCACTTTCTGCTCTACTGACATTTATTTCGAATAATCCATGGACTCTTCTGCTTAGGGAATCTGCTACCTTATTTTCCTTACCCTTGATATGTCTTACCTCAAAGTTGAATTCGCTCAAGAAGGCTAGCCATATTGCTTTCTTTGCCTTAAGATCCGACTAACTAAACAAATATTTCACTCCACTATTATCTATCAGTAATAGAATTGTTTTTCCCATTATGTAGTGTCACCACATGTTTAAGGCACGTATTACTATTGTCAATTCTAAGTCACGAGTGACGTAGTTTCACTCATGTTCTTTTAATTTCTGGGACTCATAACAAATCACGTGTCCTTCATCAGTTAGGACACCACCTAGTCCTTCTTTACTCGCATCGACACAAACGGTAAAGTATTTATCTGGGTCTGCTACCTTCAAGATGGGTGCAGTTGTCAACAATTCATTTAACTTGTTAAAACTATCTTGACACTTCTGTGACCAATTAAACTTGGTCCCTTTATTTTGTAATGATGTGATAGGGTAGGCTATTTTGGAAAACCCCTCTATAAATCTGCGATAATATCCGGTGATTCCCATGAATGACCGGATATCCCCTACATCCTTAGGTACTGGCCATTCCATGATGGATTTTATTTTCTCAGGGTCTATGACAATGCCTTCTACTAAAATTACATGTCCTGGATATTGTATTTTCTTTTGATAAAAGTCACACTTATCACTTTTGGCGTACAGTTTGTGTTTCGTCAACGTTTGCAGAACTATTCTCAAGTGCTCTTCATGTTCTTCCTCCATTTTAGAATAGACCATAATATCATCGATGAATACTAGTACAAACTTGTCTAAGTACTGACTGAAAATACTGTTCATCAGGCACATAAACGTGGTCGGTTTGTTAGTGAGTCTGAAAGGTGTGAGTATGAATTAGTAGTGTCCATATCTTGTCCGGAAAGTTGTTTTACTTATGTCCTCATCCTTTATCCTAACTTGATGATAACCAGATCGTAAATCCAATTTCGAAAAGATCTTGGCTCCACTTACTTGATCGAACAAGTCATTTATCCTAGGTAAAGGATACTTGTTCTTAATGGTCATTTTATTCAATTGTCTATAATCGACACATAGTCTTAGAGTACCATATTTCTTTTTCACAAAGAGGACTGGTGCTCTCCATGGTGAAACACTTGGTCTGATATACTCTTTGTCCAACAATTCCTGTAATTGTATTTTTAATTTTTTCAATTATGGTAAACTCATTCGGTAAGGTGCTTTCGAGATGGGGGTTGAACCAGGTAGTAGGTCTATGGAGAAGTCTATTTCCCTTCTAGGAGGTAATTCTAGTATATCATCAACAAATATGTCTCTAAATTCACGTAGGACAATAGATTCTTCCAGGTTGGACTTATCTTCTTTTTCTAACAGTTTCGTTATTTAAATGGCATAAATTTGACAACCCTTTCTCATGCACTTCTTGAATTGCATTGCTATAACTTGCCTAACTGATATAGGTTTTGGTATACCTTGGGATATTCTAGTAGTGTCATAATCATCTTTATAATTAAGTGTATTTGTATAACAATCTAGAACTGCTTTGTATTTTTCCAACCAATCCATTCCGATAATCATATCGTAAGATCCTAGTGGCAGAATATTCAGATTTGTTTTTATGTTTTGACCATCTAAACTAAATTCAAAATAAAAAATAAAGTCAACCACTTTCCTTTTTGTTCCTATTGCTAACTGTACCAGCCATGATTTTGCATGTTTCATCCTCTTAAGTTTATTTGACTCTACTACTCCAGGAGTGATATAACTTAACGTAGCTCCAGGATCAATCAAAACATAAATTCAGTTGTTATTGATTTTACCTTCGATTTCCACCACAGAGGACTAGTGGTCAGCTTGTCGATCGTCAATGGCTGCATTGATCTGATGGAGGCTTCCGCCTACATCACCCACCGTCGCATCTTCCTACAAATTATGAACGACAGTTCTGTTTGTTGTGCTTAAATGTGGACAGTTCCTCCTGAGATGAGGTTCTCCACATTCCACTGCCTTTCATATTTGGATGGTTGGAGTGAAAAGATTTTCTCGAAAAGATTTTTGTTGCATTCTGGTAAGGAGTTGGTTGGTATCCCTTCTTCCGCTAGTTCATTTGGTCTTGTTTCTTATCCTTCCAAGCTTTGGGAAACTCTGTTTGTTGTTTATACTGGTCGTAACACATCCGTGCTTTCCTGAATACTTCATTCAAGGATTTGGGGTTATCAAACTCAATTATGTCCTTGTAGGATGGTGTCAAACAACTTAGAAATCATTGGATTTTTACCTTGTCCTCCCATATATAAGGTACGAACCTTAGTAATTATAGGAATTTGTTTATAAGATCCTCCATCGCCATCTGGACGAGTCGTAGATCATAAAATTCTTTGGTTTTCCTTTCATAGTAGCTTTCAGATAGATACTATTTATTAAAATATTTCTTGAAGTCAGACCATTCCATCTGTTTCTCTTTTAGGCCTTTGGCCAATTTTGGATCTTGCCACCAAATGCTGACTTTTCCTTTCAAATTGTAGATGGCCATTCTGACTTTCATATTGTTGGAATAGTTATATATCTAGAAGTATTTTTTGATGTCTAATAACCATGCTTCTGCTTCCTCCCCTGTTATGGATTCACCATCAAAAGTAGCTGGTCTAATTTTCTTAAATTCCCCTTCAAGGTGGTTTACTTGTTTTCTCATTACGTTTGTTTTTGTTTTGTCCTCAGCTGAGGGTGTACCTTCAGATGAACTGTCTCCTTTTTATGTTTTAGGTCCAAAGTTCTTGGAAGCCCTCTTGCTAACTTCTTCGTCGTTATTATCGTCCTTTGGGCTTTTCTTTGTGACAATACTACGCAGGAGGACTTCATTTATTTCCTTTTGTTCCTGTTGTTCTTTCTTTAGTTTTTCATTATCATCTTTGAAAACTTGCAGTTCAACAATGAGATTCCTCATTGTTTCCAGAAATTCGGTAGGTGAGCTTTCGTCGCTATTCTGTCTCTGATTTTCAGGATGCCCTTGTTCTGGATTCCCATCAAGTTTGATTTCTGCGTCATCCTGTGCTACCATGATCAACACAAAACAGAAAGGTTTTCTGTCTGTAACAATAAAGGTTTTATAAGTTTTACGTAAGCAAAATTATGTGATAAGAAAACAGGTGGCCCCGTTCAAGGTTCATGTGTTGTAACCTTTGCTCTGATACCATATGTAATGTACCTCATAATCACAACAACAACAAAAAAATCCTTAGTTTATATAACTATTTGACAGAAAAGGTATACCTAAAATATAAACTCAATTATAATATCTGTTATAAAACTCTGTCATGAAAACTCTATAAAAAAAAAACTTCTAAACTCTACTTACCACAAGAGGTCCCTTTCGCCTCCATTCCATTCACCTTTCAGTGTAATGGATTATGTATATAAGATAGGGCCTTATAATTCCTACTACGATTCACCCTTTTGACATAAGACCTCCATATTCGCGCGCATGTCTACCTGATTAATTTAACCCTAGGCAACTTTACTTAGTTCCCAACCATAACATTTATAGGGTCGGGTTTTTAATATCAGGTAACTAGCATATCCACTATGTCTCAGTTAATTAATGGTCCTTAGTACCAGGGTTGTTCGTAAAGCAATTTCTACATCCAAATGCCAATGGAAATTCCACAACTAGGATCAGACTGCTAACTCACGATAACATCGAGGGAAAGAAAGGGATTTAACTTATGTCGAGTCATGAAGGTGTTTAATAATGACATTCCTTAAGTGGAAGGAATGGTCCACTGTCAAGGAAATTAAGGATTTGCAAGTTTTATTGATGCTAGTCCTACGAGTTCCATTGAATTCACCGAACTCTACACCCAAAGTGTCATACCGACTCTGACATGGTCACATGGCTAACCGTCCTCCGCATTCTCCACATTTACTCTGAGATGATAAGGCATCATTTAGGGTTGGAGTAGGTTCACAGTTGTCATTGTTGATTTCTACAAAGAGGCTCTGTGTGAAAATTCTTTGGAGGCGTAGTGCATTTCCATGGCGATCGATCCATGGTTGTAACAGACGGTGTGGTCCACATGATGTAGCATGCGCCACCCACGTGCCCCGCTCCCACCAGGACCTTCCTTCAATCAGGCCTGAAGAGTTAAATCACTCTTCAACCCCCTGTCGGGAGTTCTGAATACCCACAGAACTCTTTTTCCCTACGATCTCCCCCTTCAACTTATCGGGAAATCGGATTTCGCGTTATCACGAAACTTGGGGGCATGTTTCTCGTGCTATCTGAAAACCAGAAACCCGATGGGTCTTAGTGCCAATGCTTCTCCATTCCTATCAGGCATTCCCCTATCGAGAAATCGACATACACGATGTTGCGGTTCACTGGCACCACGAATCCCCGAACCCCGAACTCCGATACACACGTGTGATCTCTCCTTGCCACGTTGCCTCCTCTCTCCATTCTTTCGGGAATCGCGTGATCATGGTTTCAAAGTTCCTAATCCCTTGGCACTGGAAAATACTGAATGTCGAACCCCGACTTCTCTAGATTGCGAACACGTGTTCGGCCTGGGATCCACGGTCCTGATCTCTTCGGGAAATCGCAAATCGCGATTTTAACAGGCAACAAACTCCTATCTCTGCAAAACCCGATGAGCCGAATCTCGATGACTCTCGGCTCCTCCTTGGCATGCTTATACTTAACCCGTGCGTATCTCCTCAATATCTAACGGCTGACGGGATTTCGCAAGGCTCCTTTGTGAATCCTGGCCATCGATTTCTCCTCTCTCCTCTCGCTCTAAAGCTCCTTCCTACTCGAACCTACTCCTGGTTCCTCCTCCACGGTATCACAAAGGAAATATCCCTCCTGAGCTTGTCAACTCTGACTCCATCAGAGAAATATGTGCACACTCCTCATGCTCGACCATCAACATCTTCCAAAGTGTTGAGTCTTTCAGACTCTGGGCACTTACAACCACAGTAGTCTCTGCCTTCTTTTGCTCAGCCTAGTCACTGAGACTTCAAGTTCAGCCTGCACTTCTCCTGCACGACTTTACCAACCCACATCAACTTCTAGGTGAATGAGAATAAGGGTTTAACTGTCGAGCCTCATCAACGCACTCTATGCGGATGAATTCAACTGCACTCTATGCAGGAATCTCCTGGCTCAGACAGAGAAACAATTGAAACTTATTCTCTTCTCTCACAAACTTCAGTTAAAAACTCTGAACTCACATGCACAGCATATTCAAAGAAATGGCATGAACAGAAAGCAAACATTCATGAGCACATAAACATCATACACAGAGAAAACAACACCAGCCATGAAATTGAATCAAAGACTCTCTTCTATTAATTCAAAAACATCTGTACATGGGTGTTCTTCACAAATTCTCTGCTTGCTCTTCGTTCTTGCTCCTGAATGAATGATAATAATCTTACAATGTACAAAGGAGGGTGTCTATATCCGTTTTCCCTCTCGAAAACTGTAACTGTCTAATCTAGACTTAAAAATCTGTCTACCTACATTAAATCTATTAAATGCCTTCCTATCTACTAAGGACGAGAGCTTAAAGGCTCAAGGCCCCCTTTACAATACAAGTGCGCTTCTTTATAAATAACTTCCTTAAAGAGCGGCGCAACAACTTCCAAAGTATTTCAAGATGTGTGTTGGCGCAGTCCAGTTGTTTCCTCTCAATGTATTGGCTCGCTTGATGAGTGACCGATGCTCCTGCATCATACTCCTCAGCTCGAAAACTTTCATGGGCTCCTGCCCATGAGCTCCTGCATGGTCTGTCCATGATTCTATATCACTGCTTCATTTTCCCAGCTAGCATCTTCCACTGGGTGATTCTTCCATCTAATCAGGTACTCAAAATACTGCTTCTGCCTAGTTTTTCTGCCCACTTGTTTGTCCAGTATGCACTCCATCTGTGGCTTCTCCGCAATTGGTAATTGCCTCTGCCAGTGGATCACTAGTTCCTCATCTCTAGTCTCTGCTTCTCCAGCCCTATATGGGTATAAATCTTCCACGTTGAATATCAGAGATATCCTGATGCCATCTGGAAACTCAATTTCATAAGAGTTCTCTCCAAATTTCTTCAGAACTCTGCATGGCCCAATCTTTTTCATTTTTAATTTGTTGTATGTTCCCCTTGGGAACCTTTCCTTCCTCAGATGTACCAGAACAAGATCCCCAACTTCGAACCGAAGTTGTCTCCGATGCTGATCTGCTATGCGCTTGTATTCTTGATTTGAATCTTGTAGTCGCTACTTCACCTTGCTGTGAAGTTCCTTCATCGCCTCAGCGAACTCTTCAACGCTGGCACTGCTAGTCGCAGCCTGTTCTGACTCCCTGAGTTCAGAAACTCCCCTCGGTTGTGTCCCATACAAAATCTGAAATGGACTTTTTCCTATACTCTGATTCACAGAATCGTTGTATGCAAACTCTGCCTGTGGCAATATGTTGTCCCAGCTGCCATGGTGTTCCATCACCAAGCTCCTCAACAAGTCTCCCAGGCTTCTATTGACCACCTCGGTCTATCCATCTGTCTGCGGATGGTAAGCTGAACTAACAACTAAATTTGTTCGTATCTTCTTCCATAGCGTCCTCCAAAACTGCCCTATGAATTTGGTGTCCCTGTCCGACACTATACTTCTTGGCAATCCATGAAGTCTAACAACCTCTTTGAAAAACAAGTTTGCGATGTGCGTCGCATCGCTGGTCTTCTGACATGGAATAAAATGTGCCATATTAGAAAACCTATCCACCACCACAAAGATAGAATCAACCCCTCTCTGCATCCTTGGCAAACCCAATACAAAATCCATCTTGATCGCCTCCCATGGCCTCTCCGGTATCGGCAATGGCTGCAAAAAAGTTGTATTCTGTTTTCTTCCCTTCGAGTGTTGACAAATTCGACACCTGTCAACAAACCTCTAGACATCTTCTCGCATTCCTGGCCAAAAATATGATTCTCTCAACTTAGCGAATGTTTTTTCGTGGCCAAAATGCCCTGCTAATCCACCATTGTGCTTCTCCTTCAGCAGGTTCTCCCTCATGGAGAAATTTGGAATGCATAACTGGTTGCCTCTGAACAACAGTCCATTCTGAATCATGTAATCCATCCACGGGCTTCTGTCTCTGAGAACTGGATTCTCAGCCGCCTCATATGCTTCTCCGAAGTCTGCATCTCCTGCATACATGTCCTTGATATTTTCAAAACCCAATGTCTTGACTCTGAACTCCTGCAACAACAAACATTTCCTGCTCAAAGCATCAGCCACTTGGTTAGCAGTCCCTGAAATGTGTTTGATTACAAATGTAAAATTCTGCATATACTCTACCCATTTTTCATGTTTCTAGTTCAACTTCTCTTGTTGACTCACAAACTGCAATGCATGATTATCACTGTACAATACAAATTCTTTTAGGATCAAGTAATGCCTCCACTTCTTTAATGCCTGTATGATGGCATAAAACTCTTTATCATACGTGGAGTATTTCATCTTTGCTTCATCCAGCTTCTCGCTAAAATATGCAACTGGTATGTCCTCTTGACTCAAGACCGCTCCTATAGCATACCCGCTTGCATCACACTTCACCTGAAATGTCTTCTGAAAGTCTGGCAACACTAACAATGGCTGCTCTGTGATCTTATGCTTCAACAGATTGAAGCTCTTCTCAGCCTCTATTGTCCAATAAAAATACTTATGCCTTTTCTTGACTGTGTCCATCATTGCTGCGCTAATTCCCCTGAAGTTCCTAATGAATTTCCTGTAGAAGCTAGCTAATCCATGGAAACTCCTCACCTCGAAAACATTTATGGGTGATGGCCAATTCTTAATCACTTCCACCTTACTCGGATCCATCTTCAATTCATTCGCTGAAATAAAAAAACCCAAATAAATGAGCTCTGTCTTCATAAATGAGGACTTCTTCATATTGATCAACAACTTCTTATGTCGTAGCTTCTTCATCACAATGGCCAAATGTTTCAAATGTTCAGCCTTTGTCTTACTGAAGATCAGTATATCATCCAGATATACGACTACAAACTTTTCGATGAATTCCCTCAGGACTTCATTCATCAGCCTCATGAATGTGCTTGGCGCGTTTGTCAAGCCAAATGGCATGACCAGGCATTCATACAAACCTTCGTTCGTCTTGAATGTTGTCTTCCATTTATCACCTTCTCTCATGCGAATCTGGTGATATTCTCTCTTGAGATCAATCTTTGAAAAATAATTTACCCCACTCAGGCAATCCATCAGATCATCCATTCTCGACAGTGGAAATCTGTACCTGATGGTAATTTTGTTGATTTCTCTAGAGTCGGTACACATTCTCCAACCTCCATCCTTCTTCAGACTAAGCACTGTTGGAAAAACATATGGACTCAGGATTTCTCTGACCAATCCTTTGTCCAATAAATCTTGGACCTACTTCTTGACTTCCTCATTTTCCTGTGGTGTCAGTCTATACGCATCTTTATTCGGCAAACTGGGTTCGGGTATGAGATCGATGTGATGACTCACACTCCACATCGGTGGAAATGAATGAGGTAATTTGTCCACGATGATATCATCGAAATCTCCCAGCAGTTCCTGAATCTCATCTGGTAGATCATCCACTCTTGTGCTAGTCAGGACAATTCTTGGTTTCCTGACTACAAAGAATTGTGGATCTTCCTTCTTCTCCATCTCTATGAGAAGCTCCTTCCCACTCATGAGAAGTATGGTGTTGCTTACTTTCGGCTTCACCTTCTCATCCTTTTTCGGAAGCAATCTGTGTGTCCTCCCATCCTTCTCCAAAGTGTATGTGTTCATTCTCTCGGCATGAACCACATTTCGGTCATACTGCCATGGTCTCCCCAGCAATACATGAYARACATCCATGGGAATGACATCACATAGGACCTTATCCTTATATTCACCCATTTTGAAATCARCTAAACATTGTTTAKTGACACTCACCTGATGTCCCCTTTGTAGCCACRAGACTTTATATGGACTCGGGTGATCAGTCGTATCCAKCTCTAATTTCTCCACCATCCMGGTTGAAACGAKATTGTCGGTGCTTCCGYTGTCCACAATAACCTTGCATTTCCAKCCCTTGGTCTTGCACGTGGTCCTGAATAGTCTGGTCCTCWGAGCTGTGYCCTCCACCTCCTTCTCGGGTGTTAAAAGGACTTTATGCACCATCAGTGACTTCCCACTTCYAGTGTCTTCATTCTCAACATCACGCCTCTGCGCCTCATCGATGTGAGMTTCTCCTCTRTTSGTTTTTCTGTCTGGACAGTTAACTGCCTKGTGTCCATGTTTTCCRCATGTGTAGCATGTGATGATTCCACCTCGGCCTCTTCCTCTTCCTCTGGTAYGAGGAAATGTATTCACGTCARCATATCCGCCACCCTGCTCTCTATGTTGTCTCCTCGGCTCAGCATATTGTTGTCCTCGCTGTGAGGTTCCACCTCTCTCAATCTGACCCTGAGGTTTCTTCCATTCCTCTTTGGGCTTCTGAAATTTCTCTTGGGCAACTACCTTGCCTTTGGGATGACTTCTGCCTCGCCCTCGCTGTCCTTGCTTACGGCTTAGCTTCTCCTTGGCTTTCAGAGCCATCTGGTAAGAATCCTCAACCGTTCTGATGGTTGTCAGGCTTAATTTTTCCTGAATATCGTATCTCAACCCATTCAGGTATCTCGCAACTTTCTCATCATCGCTCTCCCGATGACCTGCTCTGATATTGAGTCTATAAAACTCTTCGGTGTATTCCTTCACCGTCATCAGCTTCTGCCTCAGGTTCTGCATTTTCCTGAACAATGTGATCTGATAATCCCTTGGGATGAATTTTTCTTTCATCTTAGCAATCATTCGATCCCAGCTTTTAATTTTTTGTTTGCCTTTGGAATGCCTATCTTCCTGTAGCTCGTCCCACCATAATCTTGCATGTCCTTTCAATTTAGTGACAACATGCCTTATCTTCTTATCCTATTCGATATCTTCATAATCGAAGTAGGTATCAAGAGCTCTGATCTAGTCCAGCAGCTCTTCTGCATCCAGGCTTCCTTCATAAGCTGGAATATCCATTTTGTTCTTGGAACTCATCCTGGCGATAACTTTAATCAATTGCTTTGTTGATGCATCATCTGCTGTCACCTCTTCTTCATGTCTAGCTTCCTCTTCAACTTCGGAATCGCTAAGATCCCCTGCACCAACTCCATGTCTTTGTGTTGTTTCCATCTCCTCAAGCCTTACTCGGAGATCTCTCATTTGTCGTTCCATTTCTGGATTTCCTGTCGGCCTGCCTCTTCTTCGTGCATCCAAGTCTTCTGGGTCAGGTGACTACCTTTCCCTTCTTGGCGACATGTTGAAATCTTGTTTCTCTCTGTTACAGAAAACAAAGAGTCTTCCCGCTATGATACCACTCTGACGCAGCCCACGCCACCCGCGTGCCCTGCTCCCACCAGGACCTTCCTTCACTTAGGCCTGAAGAGTTAAATCACTCTTCAACCCCCTATTGGGAGTTCTGAATACCCACAGAACTCTTTTTCCCTACGATCTCCCCCTTCGACTTATCGAGAAATCGGATTTTGCATTATCGCGAAACTTGGGGGCACGTTTCTCGTGCTATCTGAAAACCCGAAACCCGATGGGTCTTAGTGCCAATGCTTCTTCGTTCCTATCGGGGATTCCCCTATTGGGAAATCGGCATACACGATGTCACGGTTCACTAGCACCACGAATCCCCAAACCCTGAACTCCGATACACACATGTGATCTCTCCTTGCCATGTCACCTCCTCTCTTCGTTCTGTAGGGAATCGTGTGATCGCGGTTTCAAAGGTCGTAATTCCTTGGCACTTGAAAATCCCGAATGTCGAACCCCAACTTTTCTGGATTGCGAACACGTGTTCGTCCTAGGATCCACGGTCCCGATCTCTTCAGGAAATTGCAAATCGCAATTTTAACAGGCAACAAACTCTTGTCTCCGCAAAACTCGATGAGCCAAATCTCGATGACTCTCGGCTCCTCCTTGGCATGCATATACTTAACCCATGTGCATCTTCTCAATATCTAACAGCTGACGGGATTTCGCAAGGCTCCTCTGTGAATCCTGGTCATCGATTTCTCCTCTCTCCTCTCTCTCTAAAGCTCCTTCCTGCTCAAAACTGCTCCTGGGTCCTCCTCCACGGTATCACGAAGGAACTATCCCTCCTGAGCTTGTCAACTCTGACTCCTTCAGAGAAATTTGCGCACACTCCTTGTGCTCGACCATCAACATCTTCCAAAGTGTTGAGTCTTTCAGACTCTAGGCACTTACAGCCACAGTAGTCTCTACCTTCTTTTGCTCAACCTAGTCACTGAGACTTCAAGTTCAGCCTGCACTTCTCCTGCACGACTTTACCAACCCACATCAACTTCTGGGTGAATGAGAATAAGGGTTTAACTGTCAAGCCTCATCAATGCACTCTATGCGGATGAATTCAACTGCACTCTATGCAGGAATCTCCTGGCTCAGACAGAGAAACAATTGAAACTTATTCTCTTCTCTCACAGACTTCAGTTAAAAACTATGAACTCACATGCACAGCATATTTAAAGCAATGGCATGACCAGAAAGAAAACATTCATGAGCACATAAACATCATACACAGAGAAAACAACACCAGCCATGAAATTGAATCAAAGACTCTCTTCTATTAATTCAAAAACATCTGTACATGGGTGTTCTTCACAAATTCTCTACTTGCTCTTCGTTCTTGCTCCTGAATGAATGATAATAATCTTACAATGTATAAAGGAGGGTGTCTATATCTGTTTTCCCTCTCGAAAACTGTAACTGTCTAATCTAGACTTAAAAATCTATCTACCTGCATTAAATCTATTAAATGCCTTCCTATCTACTAAGGACGAGAGCTTAAAGGCTTAAGGTCCCCTTTATAGTACAAGTGCGCTTCTTTATAAATAACTTCATTAAAGAGTGGCGGAACAACTTCCAAAGTATTTCAAGATGTGTGCTAGCGTTGTCCAGTTGTTTCCTCTCAATGTCCTGGCTCGCTTAATGAGTGAGCGATGCTCCAGCATCACCGCATCACTGGTAAGTTTCTCCTTACGCATGATACTCTGGTTGATAAAGGAGATGGTGCATTTCCCAGATTCTTCTTTGGTGCAACTTCTCTGTATTTCTTCCGAAGTTATCCTAAATCCTAGAAGATTGATTTTCTTTGTGTTTATCGTTGTTTTCTCCTCCGGTTTTAGGGAGAGTATATTCGTTCATTTTTGTCTATGCTTTGGGATAAAGGGTTTCGTAACCTCCCAATTTATTTTCCCTATGTCAAATCTTTTTTATTTATGTCAAATAACTTAAGACCTCTGCAGAAATTTGAATAGTCCAATGATGATATTCTATAATACATCCAAATGTTTACTTATAGTAGTTATTATCTTCATCGTGGTCTATTCGATTAGATTAAATAGTTGGGATAACTCTGTAATTCTTATTGACTTATAACTACTATAAGTGATTTGGTTCTGGATGGCTATGTGTATTTTATAGTTCGGTATGAACAGTTTACACCATGATAGTGCACAATCTGACTTGCATCATTACAAGAACTAAATACTATCGATTACTACCTTTCATTAAAAACGTTAATTGTTGTGTAAAAACTTTCTCCTTGTTAATCTTTTCGTTTTCAATGTTTGTATAATTCACTAATGATGGGCCCTGTTTGATGCGAGGGTACCCATCAGAGTGTTAATGTGCCATCCACCCTCGGCCCAGGCATTTGTCCAGCCAAAAATGCAACAAGAAAAAAAATGAAGAAATGCAAGCCTATCAAACAGAAGTTAAGTATGATCATGGAATAATTCATTACTAATCGTTATCATTGTGTTGGTATTCTTATTACTTTTACCTATGATTACTGATTTTTTTAAATGATACTTCTTTCAGGGCTTTCGTTTGCGCAAGGATCTCATATGTTCAGTTCTTATCTTCGGCGCAAAAGGTATTCGAGTTCCCTTTGTAGGCCTTTCCATAGTTTCAATAGTGAAAAGGGCACAGTCTCTTCCTAGATTTCTAGATGTTTGATATAGTTGTGTTCGATTACCTAAAATGGTTGGGAAGAGGGGGTCTTCTAGTTGTACTCTTGGCTTTCTGGTTCGACTACTATGTATAAATATTACTTTACAGGACTTTTCTTTTTCTAATTGAAATAGTGTACTGAGTTGGGTACTTTTATTCCAATCATTTCGTTACTCTAGTCTCATCCCAAACTCGTAATTTATTTGTCGTTGTTATTGTCTAGAAATGTATTCAACTTTAGATGTTTGCACAGTC
>JZKD02S2045294.1:26746-38032 GCA_000966675.3 Picea glauca | reverse complement strand
ATAGGCCATGGGAATCCATCTCAATGGATTTCATGTCGGGCCTTCCATCCACCAAGTGGGGAAATGACTGTGTTTTGTGTTTGTTGATTTCTTTTCTAAGACGACGATTATGGTTACCTGCAAGAAGAGCATCAAAACAGAGGCCACTTCCAATCGCTTCTTGTAACGAGTATGTGTACATGTTGGAATCACACAAACCATTGTCTCAGATTGGGATAGTCAATTTCTTAGCACATTCTGGTCGAGCCTCTGGTCACTACTGGACACCAAGCTCACCAAATCCATGGCCTTCCACCCCCAGACAGATGACCAAACCAAGGTTGTAAATCAAATGATTGTGCATATCCTTTGCATGTATAATTCAAAGCACCCTTGCACATGGGATGAGATCCTTCCATATGTCCAGCATAGCTACAACTGAGGCCTGCATAGCTCAACCAGCCACAACCCCTTTCAAGTGGGGTTGGGATTCCAACCATTGGGTCCCATAGATGTTGCACTTCCCCTTGCGATCATCTCGATTGACTCATCTCCTCCTTCAACTGAAGATGACAAAGAAACCCATTTCATTGAGTTAATCCAACACATCCACCAATAGGTTCATGATATCTTACAGAAGTCCAATGACAAGTACAAACATCGCCATGATCAACATCAGGTGCCGCATAAGTTTCAGGTGGGCGACAAAGTTTGGTTGCACTTGCAGAAAGAACACCTTATAGGACCCCATCGGAAGCTTCACCCACTCTGTTATGGGCCATAGACTATCACCAAGGCCATGGGGGATAATTATTTTGAGCTCAACATTCATCCTTTCCTTGGTCCGCATCCAGTGTTCAACGTGGATCTCCTTCGCCCTTATTTCCCACCCCTATTGGACACGTCAGAAGTAGCAGAACAACTGACACAAACGGAGCTCAACCCTGACTACATACAATAGGAATCCAATGATAATATTGTGAATATATATATCAAGGGCACTCGACAACAAAGGATCTATCTTTATCGAGTCATCAAAGCAGGGCAGCTCCTGCACCAATGCAAGTGGCTCACCCGAGGCCAAATTCGACATAAATTTCCTCATATGATGGGGGACCTCAATGAAATGGAGACCATTTCTTCCTAAGGAGGTAGTATTGATCCATATGGATATCAGTGGCCACCCACCTTTTCCAACTGGATCAAAACAATTTTCTCACAATTTTGGCAATTTACTATTTTTAGCAGTTTTAACTTCTGGGGCCATTTTGAGGGCCTAAATGAAGTTTTTTCGAGATAGAGCTTCTAAAAAATATCTAAAGACATGATTGAGCCCCCAAAATGAATATCCTCTATTATACCTTTTCAACGGGAAATCACACGCCTAAAACGGAGATCGTATGCAAAAGTTACGACCCCGGGAAGTTAATGTACTAACTTACCCAAATGGGGCCCACATGACTTTTGGCACTTCATCTCCTAGGGTTAGGTTTTTGGATGTATAGAGTTTTTTGCATTCTTTATTATTGTAAAAAGGCCTTCAGAGCCTCATTATAACCTTCTTCTGGCAAATGCACGCTACCATCACATCTCTTCTCAGAGATAAGCCGCCACCATTCCAACAAGCTTGTTTCCGTTGCATTTTACAGTTTCAGCTTATTTCGTTATTGAATAGAAAACCAATTTTACTATGTCTCTTTTATTTTTTGTTAACCACCTATTAATAATCTGTATTCATTTCATTTAGCTCATAAAATCCAGATCAAAATATCTTAAACCACTTTGACCACTTTGACCTTTTGGGGCTTCTAGATGACTCGTGAGGGTTCTCCAAATTTGTAAGGCCATAACTCTCAAACCGTGAGGAGTTATGTGACGTTCCACATACCACCAAAAATGGAATGACATGTACTATACATATAGAATAGTATTACTCACAAATATATAAAAAATCATACCATTATACATCAAACAAACTTGGGTCTATTACCCAAACCTAAGTTCTCCAACTTCACATGGCCATAACTCTCTAACCTTGAGGATTTATGTTATGCTCCACATACCACTGGAAATTGAATGACATGTAATACCCATATATAATAGTATTACCTTCAAATATATTAAAACTCATACCATTATACATCAAACAAACTTGGGTCCCTTACCCAAACCTTTGTGCTACCAAAATTCGCTACCGGACTTTCTCCAAGGGTTGAAATCAATCACTAAGGGTTGACATGAATATAAAATATCACTCTCCAATGGTTGAAATCAATTAAAACCAACAATCCATACCAACTTTCCATCAACCTAAACCAATTGTCTAACAATCACCCCCTTTGGCATTGATGGCAACACCAACATTGATGGAAAAACTTAGTCATGATAACATTCATGCTTATACTCCTCATCAATGTTTCTATCTCTTCCTCTTTGACATAAATGGAAAAGGGTATCTCCCTTTGGGGCTGATCCCCCTGACTGAACTCTCCTCGGAATGCTCCCCCTGTCTACATGCGTCTATGCTCTCTCTCCAAGAATTTATATCCTCCATCTGATAAATATCTCCCCCTTTGTTATCAATGGTAAAGGTATCTTTCCATCCGAGTTTGCTCCCCCTAATTGAACTGTCCTTGCAGATACTCCCTCTGACTAAGCTCTTCCTGAAACTGATCTCCCAACCTGAACTGTCCTCTTTATGGTGCTTCCTCATGTAAATCTAATACATATAAGATAAGCATTCAAAATAATTCATTTTGGAGTAGAAATTACTATGAGTCTCTGGCGAAGATACTTAAAGGATTCCCGTGGAAGAGGTTTTGTAAAGATGTCTGGCACTTGTTCTTTTGTTCCCACATATTCAACTCGGATGTTCTTCTCTACAACCTGTTATCATAGAAGGTGATACTTGATTGGAATGTGATTCGTTTTGGAGTTCATCACTGGGTTCTTAGAGATATTGATGGCGCTTGTATTATCACAATAGATTGGAATGGGCTCATCATACTCAAACTGTATATCTATCAGAGTGTGTTTCATCCTTAGAACTTGTTTACAATATGATGCTACTGCAATATACTCTGCCTCAATTGTAGATAAAGATATTGATGATTGTTTCTTGTTTATCCATGATACTAAGAACTCACCCAAGTATAACGTTGCTCCATTGGTGCTTCGTCTGTCATCAATGCAACCTGCCCAATCTGCATCTGTGTAGGAAATAAGTGATAGATCCTTTCCTTTTGGATACCATAGTCCAAACTCTTTTGTTCCTTTAAGATATTTGAAATCCTCTTCACTGCTAATACATGTGATTCCTTTGGTGTTGCTTGAAATAATGCCACCTGTCCAACTACCTACATTACATATGGTCTGGATGTTGTCACATATAGTAAGCTACCAATCATTGACATGTATTTCCTCTAGTTTGTAGACTTTGAATCATCATCTTTGCTAAACTTGAAACTGGTTTGCATAGGAGTGGTAACTAGTTTGCAATCTTCCATTATAAACCTATTTAGCATTTCTCTGATATACTTAGTTTGAGAAATTAAAATTCCTTGGTTTCTTTGACATATCTGAAGACCCATAAATAAGGATAATTCTCCAAGTAATGACATTTCAAATTCATTTTTCATATCCTTTGCAAATTTATGTCTTAACATGTCATTATCACTTCCAAAAACAATATCATCAATATAAAAATTAATTAATAAAATACTACCTTGAGTTACCTTGATGTAGAGGTTGTTGTATTTGCTTCCTTTCCATAGTTCGTACATAGTTTTTTCATTGTTGTTTCTAAGCATTACTCTATTTTGAATGTGAACTATTGTATGCACTGCATGTGTCCAAAAAATATTTGTCAATTTGGAATCCATTATCATTGTTCGAGCCATTTCTTGTGTAATTATCATCCATTATGATAATGTTCCTTTTTCTCTGAATCACTCTCTGAACTAATCTATGAATGCATTCTCTCATCCATACTGTCCAAGAATCTAGTTGCACAACTGTCCATAATGCTAATCCATTTATCACTATATTATCATGAAGTCTTGATTAATCCATCGATTTGTACTTCTGCTAACTGAATTCTCTAGATATGTCTTCTCAAACTCTGGAAGATGCTCGGAGGATGGTTCTTTGGTTTGTCACAACTATCACATAGACTCCCCCTGTCTAATATTCATATTACATGGGAGTCTCTAAGCCGGATGGCTCAGAACAATTCCCGCTTTGATGTGTATTCATCATCATCTTCATTGGTAGATTCATCATAATATTCATTGGTAGATTCATCATCTCTCTGATCTCTGACTTATTTATTTATGTCTGTGGATTCATATTTCACTATAATGCCTGAAATTACAATCTCTTGAACCTGTTCCTTATTTACCTGTCCTTATTTTCTTTCAATTATTTTCCAAACCTTTATATATCTGACATCTTTCTTTTTCTATGTAGAATTTTCTTCATCTCGCTTTATTGCCAATATTGCGATCTCTGGGACCTGCTCTTTGTTCACCTGTTCTTCGTGTTTTCTTATCCATACTTTATTATATCTAATATCAATGTTCTCTTTCATGGAAGTATCGATCATGCTTCTACAATCACTATCTATGTGTACATAGTTATGACATTTGTAACATTCAATGTTACGTGGAGACACATATGCACTTCTTGATTGAACATTTCTTTTATAGTCCCTGCAATCTGCAACATTATGTCCAAAATTAGTACAATAAAAACAATGACCATAAAAGAAATTTGCACACCCGGTAGTGAATGTTCTTCTTTGTGGTGTAGTCCTTCTGAATTTTTTCCTTGACTGATCATGATCATGATTGAAGCTTCTTTGTGGCTTGAACATGAATGGTTTTCTTGAGGATGTATCTTCAATATTTTTCTTAGATTCTGGTTGACCATGATTCCTTCATTTGAGTACTTCTGCAAAACTCTTTCTATTTTATTCATTCTTCTTTTCTAGCAACCTTGAGTGCTTCTCTTCATTCTCTATAACTGATGTGGATGTTTCTGTCTCTTCAACATTCTTGTTGAGCTTGACGAGTTTGACTCTTAGTGTGACAACTTCTTCTTCAAGGTTCTCAACCTCTTCTTCTTTCTTCATTATCTGAGACTTCGTGACCTCTTCTTTTCTCTTTGCTTCTTCAAGTTGGATTTTCAATGTAATTATTTCTTCTTCGAGTGTTCTCTCTTTTTGACCAAACTCTTCCTCAAGTTGGTTTAAGTCATTGGTTCTTTCCTTGAGATGATCCATCAATATCTTTTCTCTCTTTTTTGATTCTTCCTTTTATGATGTTACATTGGATTCTAAACATTTCTTTTGATATTCTAGTATTTCTTCAATTCTTTTGGTCTCTTCTAGCCGAGTTCTTAAATTCTTGATGACCTGCTAGTATTTTTCGTAACCTTGAACACTTTCCTTTTGCTTCATTAATTCATTCTTGGGTGACTTTTTTTCTTCTCTTTATTTATTTAGATATTTAATTTCACTAATCAATTGTTCTCTGTAATAAAATTCTTCTTCTTCATACTCTTCCTCTTCTGAATTTGTCTGACATGATGAGCATATTTCTTCTTGTTTTGTACCTGCATCTTCTTTATCATTTTTTTATTATGTGATGGGTGAGGAATATACATTATGTAACTTATCCCAAAGTTCTTTGGACGATGAACATTTACCAACCTTTTCTCTTACCAGATTAGGTAATCCTTCCTAGATGAAATCCATTGCTATTTTGTTATTCTTCTTCAATTCCTTCTTGGACGCAGTATTTTTCCTTTTTGAACTATCATATCCTATAAAAATTGATAGCCAAATATAATGTTTCTGTGCCTATAAAAATAATTTCGTCCTTATGCTCCACATCTCATACTTTAAACCATTCTGACCATTAAACATTGGTAATCCATTCTTAGAATAATCCATGATCTCCTTTGATCCGAATTTTAGGAGAAGAAAGAAATGAATACAGATTACTAACAGGTGCTTAACAAAAAATAACAAAGATACAATAAAACTGGTTTTCTATTCAATAATGAAATATGTTGAAATTGTAAAATGCAGCGGAAATAAGCTTGTTGGAATGGTGGTGGCTTATCTCTGAGAAGAGATGTGACGACAGTGTGCATTCACAAGAAGAAGGTTACAATGAGGCTCTAAAGGAATTTTTACAATAAGAAAGAATTCCAAAAACCCTAGACATCCAAAAACCTAACCCTAGGAGATGAAGCGCCAAAAGTCATGTGGGCCCTGTTTGGGTAAGTCAGTACATCAATTTCCCAGGGTCGTAACTTTTGCATAAGATCTTCATTTTAGGCATGTGATAGCTCGTTGGAAAGGTATCATCGAGGAGATTCAATTTGGGGGCTCAATATTCCTTTGGCTATCATTGAGGAGCTTGATCCTGAAAAACATTCATTTAGGCCCTCAAAATGGCCCTGGAAGTTAAAACTGCTAAAAATAGTAATTGCCAAAATTGTCAAAAAATTGTTTTGAGCCAGTTAGAAAAGGTGGGTAGCCAAAAATATCCATCTGGATCAATCATTCCTCCTTAGGAGGTAATTTTATCCATTTCATTGAGGTCCCCCATCAGATGAGGAAATTTCTATTGAATTTGGCCCCGGGTGAGCCACTTGCCTTGGTGTAGGAGTTGCCTTGCTTTAATGACTCGATAAAGATGGATCCTTTGTTGTCGAGTGCCCTTGATATTTCTGTCCACAATATGATCATTGGATTCTTGTTGTAGGCAGTCGGGGTTGAGCTCTCTTGGTTTCAGTTGTTCTGCTACTTCTGAGGTGTCCAATAATGGTGGGAAATAAGGGCGAAGGAGATCCACGTTGAACACTGGGTGTAGACCAAGGAAAGAAGGAATGTTTAGCTCAAAATAATTATCTCCCACAGCCTTGGTGATAGTGTACGAACCATAACGGAGTGGGTGAAGCTTCCGATGGGGTCCTGTAAGGCATTCTTTCTGCAAGTGCAACCAAACTTTGTCGCGCACCTGAAACTTATGCGGCACCCGATGTTGATCATGGCATTGCTTGTACTTGTCATTGGACTTTTGTAAGATATCCTGAACCTGTTGGAGGATGTGCTAGATCTTCTCAATGAACTGGGTGTCTTTGTCAACTTCAGTTGGAGCAGGAGATGAGTCGGTTAAGGTGATCGCAAGGGAAAGTGCAACATCTATGGGTCCCAATGGTTGGAATCCCAACTCCACTTGAAAGGGGTTGTGGCCAGTTGAGTTATGCAGGGCTCAGTTGTAGCTATGTTGGACATAGGGAAGGATCTCATAGCATGTGCGAGGGTTCTTTGAATTATACATGTGAAGTGTAACATCCTCGAGCGTCAATCCCATTGGTCGGGAAAATGCTACTATGCAGAACAACATCATTCTCATACTTAATTAATAACATGCATTTAAATCAAATTAAACACATTTAACTCAAAGTAAGCACAATATTACTGCTAACATAAATAATCCCTAGCATTAAAAATAATTCATATGCACAATAGAATACATGATACATATAAGCATCACAGGCATGCAAAACATAATATTAAGCATAAGTTGATACTTATCTTTGAAACCGTGGTAATTCCACCAACTACATGTAGACCTTCCACGAACCTCCCAGCCTTATACCATGCTTCTCATCACTCTCAGCAGTAGGTCACCCCCAAGCTGGGACTAAGCTCCACTGGGTAAGGAATCCTAGGCTAGGTAAGGTTTACAGGAAGAATACGGGTAAAAGAAGAAGGATTCTCTCCCAGGAACCACTTATGCCCACTGCCCACAGACTCTCCTTCCCGACATGCCTATCCCACCCTAGGAGTATACACCTTCTATGTCACCTAGACAATCCTTCGGCTGTTAACCTCCCTTGCCTTGGGCTTTAGCAACAGACTATACCGGAAATCTCTGAGCTCTATGGCAGCTACAGGGTTCCTTTTAGAATCTCTCTCCTTCCTCCGCGCACTTTCTCGCCTGGAGAGAGTCACTCACAGTCTTGGTAAAACCCGCCTCTTCAACAAAAATCACCTCCCTCACCTGGAGAGAGGTTGCACACAGGTCATACAACTTGTTTCCTTAATATTGGTTCCCAACACAGTCAGGCAACCATGAGGCTCAACACGAACTTACACTGGCCAATAAGCCACATGCAGTCCAGCACTGCGTGGCCATAACAGTCAGCTGGGAAAATGGGTATGGACACCCGAAATGACAACAATCAGTGCTAAGGCATAGCGCGGCTCTGCGATTACAATATGCATCGGGCTTTCCAGCAAGCAACACAGGATGCATGGCTCAGCAATTACGAAACATTCTGTTTTCCCAACTAGCCATACAGAACAAACTCATGGTTCTGGGTTTCGGGGATGCGTGATAATAAATCCACGCAGAGGTCAAACACAGACTTGACGGTTTTGACCGAGGGTGTACCAGCTCCTCCAAAAATCAACACAGGCCTTTGGGTTTCAAATTTGCATGAGGGTATGCTTGCAAAGGTCAAACAGGATTCACGGTTCAGACAGTCGATGGTATCGAATGTGAACCCCCCAACACAACTCATTTCCTGGGTTAAATTTCATGCACCTAGGTCAACACATGTCGTCCATGAAGCTGCATGTGTTCCTCCCCAGGAACTTAGGACAAAACATATATTTCACATGGCTTTTGGAATAATATTAAAATATTATTCCAAAGGACTTAAGCCCCTAGGCTCAACACTTTGCCTCTCTTTCCAACCTTCCAACCCCCAATCCCTTACCCAGGCTTTATGGAAGCTTAGTCCCCCATCACTCATTCATCATGGTCAGTCCACACACAGATATGTTTATCTTTATTAATGATGTGCATAGTTAGATGTACAAAATCAGGCTCTTGGACTTCAACACTTAGGCTGCCTGGCCTAATAAATTATAACCCCATCGTCTTATATAAAGTTATCTCACCAGACTATAAATCATAATTACAATTCATAATGGAATCGGGGCAAGTCCTTGGGGTATTACAATCCCCTCCCCTTATTTTTTCACTGTCCTCAATGCCACTTTCACACAGCATCAATAAGATTTTCAAAATCTTAAAAAATTTGTGGGTATTATGCCTGCATAGCGTCCTCATGCTACCATGTCACATCCTCAGGACCGTACCAGGTCCATTGGACCTTTGCAAGCTCAATAGCTCGATTTCGGAGCTGTTTTATTTTCCAGTCCAATATGCGCACATGATGCACTTGTAGGACACCTTGTTGCTCCACCTGAATCACATTCCAATCAATTACATAATTAGCACCAGGTATATATATTTCTTAAGTAATGAAATATGAGACACATTATGTACAGTCATGGATGCAGTAATGAAATCATATATGTAATGTATATATATGTATATAAAGACAATTCTAATAACATTATAACTTGTATACAGCATACTCAACATACAATAAATAAAGAATTTTCCTTATCTTTTGATTTGAGAAGACCTTCCACCCCTGAGCAAGGCTATGACTCCATCAGGGCAATGGATTCCCAAGATAGCCACAGTCCACAATCCATATCCATGTGGTCTAGGCCAAGGTACCAAACCTCGGCAACACTCCAACCAATGGTCTATCTTCCCCTCATGCATGTCCCCACCTAGGAGTGTACACCTTCACTGTCACACAGTCCATCATATGTTACACTTCCCTTTCCTTGGGTTTCAGCAATAGGCCGGCTCAGGAAGTCTCAGAGAACCGTGGCTCCCAGAGTTCCAACTGCCCTCAAAGGTCTCTAGGTACCCTCCAGGCCTCGTACTGGGGAACCTATCCCCACACTTCTCCCTCCAGGGCTCCAGCCTTCTCCAAGGCAACCCAAGGAGAAGTGTACACACACTCAGATCCACCAGAGATCCACAAGGTAAGATATATTGTCTCTAATAAGCATCTTCCTTGAGCTATTCTTTGTAGTCAACATTCCAACTTTAATCAACATCATCTCATCTGCATCACCCACATCCAGTTATCATGAGAAAACATAAAATAATTTATTTAGAAACTCAAACTTAGTTCAAAGGGAATTCATATTTTCCCCAAAACATGAAATTCTATTTCATAATTCATGTTGGTTGTTGCGATATTACAAATGCAACTATCCTTGTGGTTTTCCACAGGCACCAAACTGCATACCATTTTTCCCATAATGCTTCATCTTGCATATTGCCAACAATTGTTAGTATTTCCTATACATCATAATTCAATTGAAATATGTTCAAAATCTTATGCAGTGATCTTATAATTTCCTCCACCTAGCAATTCAATCACAATTACCCAACAATTTAATAAACTAGAATGACTTGTCATTCTATGCATATGCATGTTCACCGTAATATCTGTAAGTGTTGGTTGTGGAGCCTGATTATCTTCCTGATTTAGAGGTATTTTACTTTCAGCCATGTTTATACCCCATGAAGTATTTACACCCTAGAAATATGTACACTCTTCCACGTGGGGGACTGCAGAGGGGGGGTACCCCCTTTGCCGGGTCCAGGGGGGCTATCCCCCCAGCTGGGGGGTCTGGGGGCAAGCGGCCCCCCAACAAGGGTTTGGGGGTGAATCCCCCGAAGAAAAAATTACCTTGTAAAAGTATATTGTAATTTCATTTAAATCTAGACCGTTCATTATAAGGTCACAGATCTAACGATAGAGATTATGTTAGGGTTTTTTGCCCTATAAGGCAACCCTCTTTTATGAGGGAAATGTATTGCAGCTATAGAGGTTGGGGCGAGTATTGTATTCTGAGAGAGGAGAATATGAGAGAAAGAAGAGGAAGTTATAGTGGGTTTTTTTGTAGGTTGTATCCCTTCATTTTACTGGATAATAATGAAGAAAGGACCGGGCAATTTCTCTGGTGGACATAGCCCACACTGGGTGAACCACATAAATTTGTGTCTCTCTTGTATTGTGTATCTTCTGTGTTTTGTTTCTGCATTTGTTTTATTTTATTGCTCTGCGGTCCTTGTTTTCTAACAACTGATATCAGAGCGTAAAGTAACTCATAGGAAAAGAGGGTTCCTGGTTCGAGTGGGAGCAATGTCGAAAGATGGAAAGTTTATGGTCGAGAAATTTAACAGCGAAAACTACCAGTTATGGAAGATGCAGATGGAAGATTATTTATATCGGAAGGATCTATTCCTACCATTGAGCGGAGTAGCAAAGAAGCCAACGGCCATGAAGGACGAAGAATGGGAGATTCTTGACAGAAAGGCTCTAGGAACGATACGGCTGAGCCTGGCA
>JZKD02S2045294.1:10498-23410 GCA_000966675.3 Picea glauca | reverse complement strand
TTTCAGTTGGTCTTCAAGAATGAAGATGAAGATGAGAAATTTACCAGGTCCAAGAAGGTTCAGAGTCTAGCATATACAACAGCGGTGGAGTTGTTGAGATCAGTCTCCAAGTGGGAGATTGTTGGTTGTGGAGCTTGATTATCTTCCTGATTTAGAGGTATTTTACTTTCAACAGTGTTTATACCCCATGAAGTATTTACACCCCAGAAGTATGTACACTCTTCCACGCGGGGGACTGCAGAGGGGGGTAACCCCCTCTGCGGGGTCTGGGGATAAGCAGGCCCCTACCGGGGTTCGGGGGCGAAGGCCTTGAAGCAAAAATTGCCTTCTAAAAGTATATTATAATTTCATTGTAAATCTGGACTGTTCATTATAAGGTCACAGATCTAACGATAGAGATTATGTTAGGGTTTTTTTCCCTAGAAGGAAACCCTCTTTTATGAGGGAAATGTATTGCGGCTATAGAGGTTGGGACGAGTATTGTATTATGAGAGAGGAGACTATGAGAGAAAGAAGAGGAAGTTACAACGAGTTTTGTCGTAGGTTGTATCCCTTCATTTTGCTGGATAATAATAAAGAAAGGACCTGGCAATTTCTCTGGTGGACGTAGCCCACACTGGGTGAACCACATAAATCTGTGTCTCTCTTGTATTGTGTATCTTATGTGTTTTGTTTCCGCATTTTTTTTATTTTATTGCTCCGCGGTCCTTTTTTTCTAATAGTAAGTTCATTATTTCTTTTTCTGAACAAGAAAATTTTCCTGTAGTCAATGCTCATGTGACTACTTGACTTGCAACTTTCCTGTTGCAATGTCCAACAACTCCTGAAATGTTCTCAGCTTCATGAGTTCACAACATTTCAGTTGTTAGTAACAATTATTTCCATGAAATAATATATGTGCATGTACTTACAAAACTCATTCAACTATTGTTTTTAATATACAATTCTATCACTTACTATGCATGAGTTAAATTCTCAATGCATACTTATTCGATGCACATTGCATTGAATTACATAATGCTCTTTATCTGAGTCATGTATCTCACCATCCGTGAGTTGGAATTCTGGCCAATGTGTTGACACATTCTCCACACACTTCCTATTGTATTCCCAATTAATTGGATGCCTTCCTTTTTGACCTAAACACTACACCAAGAATATAATTCTGTGGTGTACATTAGCGTTAACAAAAAGGTTGCAGTCCACATTTTATTTAAAGGTAGGAAGCTTTTAGTACCTGTGTGGTTCATAATCTTTCCATATCTGTACCTTGCCATATACAACCATGTTCTGGTCTCATACATGACTAGATTACTGGCATTCATTCTTATAACAAGTTCTTATCTTTTAATTCTTTGGTTACTACCCCATAACCAAATTAACATGACATTCTACTGTGTGAGTGTGTGCATTCAGAAGCTAAAAAGATTTGAACTAATATAGGCCTCCAACCTTTACCACATCCAGTGGTATGCACTCAATAATATAATCATGTTATTTTATAAAATAACTCTGGCTGAGGAAATTCTTACCTAAATTTCCTTTCATCAATTATGCAAAAAGTGTAATAAAAACTCATACCTACATGACTACCATTAATAAATTTTATACTATCTGAATGTCTGATGGCAGTAGAAGATTTCATGCTTCTTTTATCAAACTTATAATCAACACTTCAACTTTCTGTTGCTTCCCTCCTTATGCAACAACATCATCAATAACACTTGCAACATGCAATCATTCTTTCCTTGGGCTGACCAAATGAGCCATAACATACTTGCTACCACAAAATTGCAGCAACTTCTTTCTCCCTATAAAACTTTTTTCTTGTTGATCCCAGAAGTATTCAATTCTTCCCGGATTCTTGAATCTTCTTGTACTCTCCACTATAATAACTGTGCATGATTCTTCCTTCCCTGGGCACTTTCAACACAGTTCCCCCACCTCAGCGGGGTTTGTTGACCTCCCAGTCAATGGATCTTCAACTCTTAGAGATGGATAAGCTCTTCAAGTTCCTACTAGAACCTCCACAGAATAAATCCACAGGCCTTGCACGAAAACTCACCCATGAGAACTAGCGGCGGCACAAGTTTCTCCTGCGTGGCCATCGACTATGACCACGTGCCTATCCAAAAGGAGTTTCAAGATTTTGCATACCAGGTGTTTCGATATGAGTCACCCTCAAATCTCTCTATTCCCGAAATCTGAAACAAGAGTCTAGTGCGTGCTAGCTCTTCCCTTAACTTCCACCAGCATGACCTCTAGCTATGACCTGGGGCCCCAACTTCTGAGCACTACGGGACTTTACCCTTCATGAACTTAGAGTATTATCTCTCCTCCTTTCTCCCAAGGTCTAAACTCCTAAACCCCATTTGCCTCAGATCAAAGGTCCACAGCTTTTCGGGTTCGATGGTCCAGATCAATTCCTTGCGAATCGACAATTCGCATTTCGGGGTTTCAAAAAACTGTGTCCCCTCTTTTCTTCTGATCTCTAGTTTTTTGAAATCCACGTGAGTCAGATCCAATGACTCAAAGATCCTCGTAATCCAATGGTGTGTCCCCTTTCTCATGAATCGAGACTTCACGGTTCACGAAATTAGAAAATAGTTCTCTTCCCTTTTTCAACTTCCATCTTCATGAAATTCAAGTGTGGCAGATCAATGACTAACACACGTCGTGATTCAATGGTCTAGATCTCTCCTCGCGAATTGAAAGTTCTCATTTCAGGATTTTCGAGAAAAACTTCCTCTGTTCTTCCAACTTTCGATTTTTCGATTTCTCGATGAAAGGAATCAACGGTTCGATCTTCCTTGAGATCGACTGTTCAATACCTCCCCTGAGATTTCAAGTGTTGAATGAATTCTAGCGTTATCCTCCTCACAATTTCTTTTGATCTAACGATGAAAAACTATCGACGCTTCTCCCTCCAAGGATTCCTACCTTCCGTTCAGGTTCTCAATGACTTCTTTCCAAATATCTTGGCGTCAATTCTTCTGGACTTGACTTCCTCCCTAACTTGAAGGATTTTGAATATTTCGAAGGCTTCGATGGTGTTTTCCCTCCCAAGCTTTGGTTAATGAAATTTTAACTTCACCTTGCCGCACACATGCACTCTGTGTGTGAACTTGCACTGCTTCCCCCTGAGCTTTTAACTTACTCAGTCTCAAAGGGACTCGACCCTTCTGTGTTTTCCAAAATATTTTCTAGTGCCCTCCTGGCACCCTCTACGCTCCTCTCCTGGAGTCTTTCGAACTTAAAACAAGTTCCCTCTATAAGCACTCCTTGCACTTGATATGCACACTCTACATACAAAAGTTCTACGTTGTCTCTTTTGAGCTTCATTTTCTGAACTGGAAGCATTAGGTGTCTCTTCCATTTATTTTCACTTTGTGGTAATTCAAGTCAGTTCTGGCACTCGTCAACCTTCTGCAATACAATGCGTATATGAGTACAATTTGTCAGGCCTTCGTTTCTTGACAATTCCTTCATCATTCATAAACAATTCAATTTAAGAAAATGTTTAAATTTCATGAATTTTTTGAGCTCTTCTCGACTCGGTACTTTTGGGTGATAGATCCCTCTTTCTTAGTCCCTACCCACGTGACCAAGGGTCGTGACCAAGTGTTAGACTACTAGGTGCTACTCGGGCCTTCGACCTTCGAAGAGTTTAAGGCACACACAACTATCTCCCAGAGTTTTGATTTACCGAATTCGCATAAATCAGGTGGATCAACAGTCCACGTTTACCCAACATCCAACGGTTAAAAAAAATCCGCTACGATTCTTCCGTCTTCGAAGATTTCGGGACTTCGAAACTTCGGGTTTCAGGTTTTCGGTAACCGGGAGTTCACAATGAAGAGACTCCAAATCTCTTGTCACTTCAATCCCCAAATTTCGATACACGAGTTCTTGTACGAGATCCAATGATCCTCGATGATTTGGATATAATGGTACAAATCTTTTTGGAGTTTCGTGAATCGGGATTTCATGATGTAGTGACTCCAAATTTCTTGTTGCTTCAATCCCCGAATTTCGATATGGAAATTCATGTATGAGATCAATGGTTGTGAGCCTCCCCTGATCCGATGGTCTAGATCTCTCTTATGCTTACACCTATCAAAGCTCTTCATCCCTAACTTCCTTGCTAGTTGGTTGGATCCGACGGATCACGGGATTTTGGCACTTCTTCCTGGAAGTGCTCCACTGTTCGATTATACCCTTGTTAATCTCTTTCGCGATTCGGGACTTGGAGGGACCAAGAATTTGGCCTGCGCTCCAAGTTCACGATCCCTGAATTCACGAAATGATCCAATGGTTCAAACCAACCACGATAAAAAACCCACGTTTATTCTAGATCCTAGGGTGGCAAGTTTCTCCATCCACTAACCACCTTGCAACTTCTGGCTATCTTATAGCCCTCGCAATTTCGCGAGTTCTCCACAGAGAATTTTGACTGTCCAACTCTGCTTCTCAAGGACTTCTATCCAATGACTTGGTACCCTCCTTCAGAACCATCATCTACTTGATCCAACACTTCTGGTGTGGATTTCTCTCTCTCCCTGTGGCCATATACCACATCAGTTGTAGTTTTATAATACCGCTACACCTCCTGAGCTTTGTAACACGGTCAAGTAGTCCGTTGACACTCATAAACATTCTGAGGTCTGAAATTAGTCCTCCAAACACAATTTCTTCTCAAAACCTCGGTCCAAAGACCACTTATCCGACCCATCCAAGATCAGCATTGAAACTATGCTCTGATACCATATTGTAATGTCCCCAGCTGTCAATCCCACTGGTCGGGAAAATGCTAGTGTGCGGAACAACATCATTCTCATACTTAATTAATAGCATGCATTTAAATCAAATTAAACACATTTAACTCAGAGTAAGCACAAGATTACTGCTAACATAAATAATCCCTGGAATTAACAATAATTCATATGCACAACAGAGTACATGATACATATAAGCATCATAGGCATGAAAAACATAATATTAAGCATAAGTTTATACTTATCTTTGAAACCGTGGTAATTCCACCAACTACGTGTAGACCTTCCACGAACCTCCCAACGTTAGACCGCGCTGCTCATCACTCTCAGTAGTAGGTCACCCCTGAGTTGGGACTAAGCTCCACCGGGTAAGGAATCCTAGGCTATGTAAGGTTTACAGGAAGAATATGCATAAAAGAAGGAGGATTCTCTCGTAGGAACCACTTATGCCCACTGCCCACAGACTCTCCTTCCCCACATGCTTGTCCCACCCTAGGAGTATACACCTTCTTTGTCACCTAGACAGTCCTTCGACTGCTAACCTCCCTTTCCTTGGGCTTCAGCGATAGACTGGACCAGAAATCTTTGAGCTCTATGGCAGCTACAGGGTTCCTTCCAGGAGCTCTCTCCTTCCTCCGCGCACTCTCTCGCCTGGAGAGAGTCTCTCACAGTTTTGGTAAAACCCGCCTCTTCAAAAAAAATAACCTCCCTCACCTAGAGAGAGGTTACACACAGGTCATACAACCTATTTCCTTAATCTCGGTTCCAAACACAGTCAGGCAACCAAGAGGCTCCGCACGAACTTACACTGGCCAACAAGCCACACACAGTCCAGCACTGCGTGGCCACAACAGTCAACTGGGAAAACGGGTATGGACACCGAAAATGACAACAATCAACATTAAGGCATAGTATGGCTCTGTGATTACAGTATGCGTCGGGCTTTCCAGCAAGCAACATAGGATGCACAACTCAACAATTACAGAACATTCAGTTTTCCCAATCAACCATATAGAACAAACTCATGGTTCTGGGTTTCAGGGATGCATGATAAGCAATCCATGTAGAGGTCGAACACAGACTCGACGGTTTTCACCAAGGGTGTACCGGCTCCTCCAAAAATCAACACAGGCCTTTGGGTTTCAAAGTTGCATGAGGGTATTCTTGCAAAGGTCAGACAGGATTCACGGTTCAGACAGTCGACGGTATCGAAAGTGAACCCCCAAAAATGGCTTATTTCCTGGGTTAAATCACATGCACCTGGATCAACACATGTCACCCATGAATTTTCATGCATTCCATCAGCATGCATTCCTCCCCAGGAACTTAGGACAAAACATAGATTTCACATGGCTTTTGGAATAATATTAAAATATTATTCCCAAAGATTTAAGCCCCTAGGCTCAACACTTATCCTATCTTTCCAACCTTCCATCCCCTAATCCCTTACTCAGGCTTTGTGGAAGCTTAGTCCCCCATCACTCATTCATCATGGTCGGTCCACACACAGAGATGTTTATCTTTATTAATAATGTGCATAGTTACATGTACAAAATCAGGCTCTTTGCCTTCAACACTTAGGCTCCCTGGCCTAATAACTCATAACACCGTCATCTTATATAAACTTAGCTAACCATCCTATAAATCATAATTACAATCCAAAATGGAATCGGGGCAAGTCCTTGGGGTATTACACGAAGGATATGCACTATCATTCAATTTGAAACCTCGGTTTGGCCATCTGTGTGGGGGTGGAAAGTTGTGGATTTGGTGAGCTAGGTGTCCAGTAGTGACTAGAGGCTCAACCAGAATGTGCTAAGAAATCAACTATCCCGATCTGAGACAATGGTTCATGGGATTCCAAAATGTACCAAGACTCGTTCAAAGAAGAGCTTGGTAGTGGCCTCTTCTATGATGATTTTCTTGCAGGCAACCATAATCGCCATCTTAGAAAAGTGATCAACAACCACAAAAACACATTCATTTCCCCACTTGGTGGATGAGAGGCCTGAAACCCAACATGTAGTCCATGTATATGGATTCCCATGGTCTGTCAAGAGTAGGAAGAGGGGTGTACAGGCCCTGTTTCTTAGTGGTCGGTTTGGCAATAGCACAAGCAGTGCAGGACTTGATATACTTGTTGAACTCCTATCAAAGTTTCAACCAATAGGGATGTTTCTGTAGCATCACCATTGTCTTTTCAATGCCAAAGTGTCCTTCCACCTGACTGTAATGCACTTCCTAGATCAACTTCCCTCGCTCACTTGATGGAACACATATATGGCCCAGACGACACAACAACCCATCCTGAAGATGAAATTATCGACAACTATGTTTGCACCCAAAATTTGGTAGGTGGTGGCGAAGTCAGGGTCATTCTCATAGAGTTGGGGCCATATAGATGTCTCATGGCCGCAAGAGTCTAGCACAGTGATGAGTACTATGACTGGCGACCTACTAAGGCAATCAACGATGTGATTGGTGCTTCATGTTTTATACTTGATGTTGAGGTGGAATTGTTGCAAGTATGTGGACCACTTTTGATGGTGGTCATTCTACAATTTTCCCTGTGTCTGCATGAACTGCAATGGCTTATGATCAGTGTGGATGACTGTCTCCTTCCCAACAATGTAATGTCTCCACTGGCAGCATGCTTGCACAAAGGAATACATTTCTTTGTCGTAAGTAGGGTACTTACGGACAGTATCTGACAGTGTCTCACTATGATAGGCCATGGCATGGCCGTGATGAGTGAGAACGATGCCCACAAAATAGTCTAAAGCATCTGTCTCGATCTCAAAAGGATGTTGCAAGTCTAGTAGTGAGAGTATTGGGGCTGAGCACAAGCGCTAATTCAAATCATCAAATGCTTTTTGTTGGGAACAACCCCACGCAAATTTTTCCATACCACCACCCTTGTTTATTTGGCTAAGGGCCCATTCAATATGCGAGAAACCCAACACGAACCTGCGGTAGAAATTGGCAAGGCCCAAGAAGCTCCAAAGCTCAGTGACTGTTGTTGGGGCTGGCCAGTCACAGATGACTTGGATCTTGGCTGGATCTGCATGTACACCATGCTGATCAATGATGTAGCCCAGGTAATGGACCCTATCCATGCCAAAGGAGCATTTTTCCAAGTTGGCATAGAGCTTGTGCTGCCACAGGGTGTACAGAACTTGCTGAATATGCTACAAGTGTCCGGCCCAAGTCTTGCTATAAATTAGAATGCCATCCAGATACACCACTACAAAAGTATTGGTCAATGGTCGCAGGATATCATCCATCATCCTCATGAAAGTGGTTGGAGCATTTGTCAAACCAAAGGGCATGACCAACCATTCAAAAACGCCTTCCTTTGACTTGAAGGCGATCTTCCATACATCTGTCTATTCTATCAGGACCTGGTGGTAGCCAGAATTTAGATCAATCTTACTGAAGTATTTGGCCCCCGTGAGTTGATCAAGGAGGTCATCGATTCAGGAAAGGGTACTAGTTTCTGACTATGATTTTATTTAGAGTCCGGTAATCAATACAGATTCATCAGGTTCCATCTTTCTTCTGTACCAGCATGATTGGGCTCTCACAAGGTGATGAGTTGGGGTGGATGTGCCCCTAATGGAGCAGTTCTTGGATATATCACTTGATCTCCTCATTCTCTAACAAAGAGCGATGATAGACTGGCCCATTGGGTAGCTGTGCGTCGGGGGTCATATCGATGGGGTGCTTGACCTGGCAGTGCAGAGGTACCCCTGTAGGTGAGGAGAAGATATCCGATTATTCTTCCATGACCTTATCTACTTACTTCTGCTGTGTGGAGAGGTCGGTTGCAGAGACCCTGGATGTGCCTGTGATCTTTCTCTTATTCTGAGAGTGAATCACGAAGAAGACAAACTTCCCCTTATGAGAGATGACCTTCCTGCATTACAAAGCAGAGATCAAGGAAATAACACTAGGTGGGACTGCCTCAGGTATCCTATACAATTTCCTATTCAAAGTAATAATAACACTACAAGGCTTAGACTCATATAGAGCATGACGTTTCCATAAATAAGGTTGGCTAAAAATAACATCACAAACTTCGAGAGGAGCAACATCACACAATACCTCGTCTTTGAAGGGCTTGATGTCATACGACAGTCGACACTATTGGCTGACGCAGAGATTGGTTCCTTAGCGGAGCCATCCAATGGACTAAAATTGTGGGTACGACATTGTTGGCAGGGCCAGTCTCTTGACGACCTCTGCTGAGATGAGGTTCTTCTGGCTACCTCTATCAACGATTAAGTGCAGCAGGGTGCCTTTTACCCACATCTGTGAATGGAAGAAATGCTCTCCTTCTTCTGGCTCATCTAGTTCACTAGGCTAGAGCTTGGTGGTAGCAACGGTGGCACTAGGTTTCACGTCAATAATCCATATTCCCCTTTCTGTTTCTGGCTCGGAGTCATAATCTGCATCTGATTCAGAGGCTTTCACTTCGTCCACCAACGACTACTTTGAGTGGCAGTCAGCAATGTTATGCCAAGGGCTCTTATGGAAGTCGCACCACTTCCTGGTATCTTTGTTTGTCTTTCCAGTGTCATTCTATGCTTGTGGCTTGGACTGGTTGTCCTGATACTATCCATATTTTCTCTATCCTTTGTTCGGTGGGTTGGCGCTGCACTTTCCTGGATTTTGTTGTGAGGGGTTCCCAGGTCCAAATTGTCATGTCTTTTGTTTGAGCTTCTACCCGATTTTGATAGCATATCGGTAGGTCACACCCAAGGATGAGATGTCTAGAAATTCCATTTCAATTTGGATGTATCTATGCAGAGAACCATGATACTTGAGCACCAAATGTCGCTTCAAATATTTGATACCCAACTTGGCGCGCAAGGTATGGAAGATATTTGTGAAATCTAGCACTGCTTGGTCTCTTTCTTTCCGCAGTGTGGTCCATTTGCTATACAGGTCATCATAACTTCCGACAAGGTAGTATTTTTCCTTAATAGCATCCCTGAAGGATTCCCAGGTGGTCATGACTGAAAATACTTAGGTTCCCTTTGTTTCCTTTTTCTCACAGAAAGTTTCCCACCAATCTTTGACATGGGGAACAACTTTGAGGAGCGCAAAAGTAATCTTTTCTTTATTCAAAAAGTTATGGATAGAAAAATACCCTTCTAGTAGATCCAACCACTTGTCTACAACATCTGCATCTATCTGACCTTCAAATATAGGAATATCGAATTTTATTTGTACATTGAAGGGGGCGACACCTCCGTTCAAAGAAGATGCGTCGCCTGTTGGTAGCCGCCAAAGGATTTGTGCGGAACTATCCATCATCTCGTTCCTCTGTTGCATGAGGGATTCCTCAATCAACAGTTTGAAAGGATCTCCTGTCCCATCATCTTTCTTTTCTCCTACCATGGGAGGTCACTTGGGCATGTGAGAGCTTCTTTCCTCAAGAGAAACAAGCTCGAGACCCAACTCTTTGTACTTCGACCTCGTTGGGGACATACATTAAGACGACAAGGAGAAGATTGCTCTGATACCACTGATATGGATTTTATGAGCAAAAATAAATGAATATAGATTATTAATAGGTGCTTAACACAAAATAATAGAGATACAGTAAAACTAGTTTTCTATTCAATAACGAAATAAGCTGAAACTATAAAATGCAGTGGAAACAAGCTTGATGGAATGGTGGTAGCTTATCTCTGAGAAGATATGTGATGGTAGCGCACATTCAAAAGAAGAAGGTTACAATGAGTCTCTGAAGGCCTTTTTACAATAAGCAATAATTCCAAGAACCCTAGACATCCAAAAACCTAACCCTAGGAGATGAAGCGCCAAAAGTCATGTGGGCCCTGTTTGGGTAAGTCAGTACATCAACTTCTTGGGGTCGTAACTTTTGCATACGATCTTTGTTTTAGGCGTGTGATAGCCCATTGGAAAGATATAGTCAAGGAGATTCATTTTGGGGGATCAATAATTCCATTATTTATAATTGAGGAGATCGATCCCGAAAACCTTCATTTAGGCCCTCAAAATGGCCTTGGAAGTTAAAACTGCTAAGAATAGTAAATTGTCAAAATTGTAAGAAAATTGTTTTGAGCTACTTGGAAAAGGTGGGTGGCCACCGATATCCATATAGATCATCCTTCCAGTGGTTAAACTAGTTCCTGAAGGAACCCACTCTGATACTAATTGTTGTATTATTGAGAAGGGGGTGAATAAATAATAGATCAATTTAATCCTTTTTCACCATAAAATGCAAGTGTTATATCAATGTATAATTATCATCCAATAGTTGTAGAGTAAATAAACAATGAAAAAATGAGCAATCACACACATACACGGTACACCTGTGTTTTACGTGGAAACCCAAAGCGGGATAAAACCACATAATGTTTTTTCTTATATGTCTTTAAGAATTACATTCATTGGAAGCACCAAATTCCTTTGTTTTCTAGTTGCAACTAGAAGGAGGCTCCAAGCCCCTAGTTTCTCAAGCTACAACCTGAAGGAAGCTCCAACTCTCCAATTCTTTGGATACAACCAGGAGCAGGCTACAACCCCCTATGTTCTATGACTACAACCAGAAGGTCACTACAACCACCTGTCCTTGCCTCGTCCAACCTCCCTGAAGTAGAAGTAGAATGATGGAACCACTGTCACACTATCACTATGAGATATACTGTTGTAAACCTGTACCAATCAACCTGCACCAAACAACCTGTACCAATAACCTGAACCATGCATCAATCTATACCTCCACCTGTAATCAACATATACCATAAATAAGTGCATCAACCATGCACCAACCTATACCAAACAACATGTACTGTAAACAACTGCATTAACCATGCACCAACCTATACCTCAACCTGTACAATGAACAAGTTCATCAACCATGTACCAAAATTGTACCTCAACCTGTACCATGAACAAGTGCATCAACCATGCATCAAACCTGTACAAATAACATGTCACAACAACCTGTTAAAGTAAACTATCAAAACAACTTGTCTCATCAATATTATCAACCAAATCAGATCTACTCACCAATATAAATCACCAAGAAAACTTTCAAATATGTGCATCAACCAAGAATAATACAACAACTCATAATTATCACTAAGATCAATAGGTTCTTCTAATAATATGCCAATACAAGTATGTTACATCATCCATAAACCATGTGTCAATAATAATACTAACAAGTTCCTCCAACCATGTACCAAATATGTACCAATTATGTATCAACTACTCGTCAAGATGTACCAACATCATCAACTATACACCTCATGTATGTGCCAACTCATCAACTACTTGTCTCAACCATGTACCGAACATGTACCTCAACCAAAATCCCTCATAAATTTCATCATCCAAATATGATTTGTAACTCTTTAATAGACTTGGTGTATATGATCGCATACCAGCAAAACTTCCTTAACTTTAACAACAAGAGATTAGCATTTTCATCAAACTATTCTTTAGTCTCACATGAATAGCTTTGTATTAGTCAACAACCCTAACTTGAAATAATCATAATTATGTACCTGTAATGAATAAAGATATGAAAAATAGTACAAAATGTTCTGCAGTGTGTTTTATGCAATTCCTCCAGGTTTCACTACTAGAAAACTCTCAGAAAAAGAGTTATAGCAAAAATGGCATGCCTTGTTGAATTCTGGCTTATTCTAGAGAGAGAACTTGTAGAGCATGCCCCACACAGAATATTTTTTGTATGGATCTGAAAATTTTACAAAAAATATTACAGACTATACTACAACCAACACATTTGGTCTTACTTAATTTGGATCTGTTATGAATAATTTATGACTTTTTTACCCGAAACACTTGTTTTAGACTAGTTTTAGGACTAGCCACAAACCCTATTTTCCATGGAGAGTAACTCAAAAACTACAACGACCCACAAGATGAAATTTGTACCATAGCTACTTGGATATGTTTTCTCAATGGCCTATCAATTTCATAGTCAGAATCATTCTAGAAAATTTTTTATTGCAAAAATGGTGAGATGTAATGTCCCCCACCTCTTAGAGAGGTGATGAGGAGACTCAGTGGCCTGGGCACCCCCACTAGGTCAAAGTCTCACACTGAAGGGGGGAAAGTCAAGAAGTTAAAACTT
>JZKD02S2045283.1:17891-28459 GCA_000966675.3 Picea glauca | reverse complement strand
CTAACCTTCAAATAATATGGAAATGTTTGGATTAAGCCTTCAACCTATGCAACTTTGAAAGGATCTATCTTGGATTTTCTTTTCCATTTGACTATTTTGAATTTTTAACCTTTTAATGGATTGATGGCCTCACCTCTATCGAGTCCATAGCCATTCTTAGCCCTATCTTTTGAAGGCGATATTGGCTCAGAAGATGTGAACTTCGTTTTTCCTTCTAAGTCCCGTCACCCCCTCATGCCTAGGGGTAACTGGAGGAGATCATGTCTTGAGGCCCGCAACGGAGAACGTGATCTACACCATGATGATGATGATCAACATGTCCACAGATGGCAGCCTAGCAGCCACCCTTGATTTGCCTCCCAACGTAGATAACTAAGGCTCGTCACATTCAAGCAACCTAGGGTATGGGGCATGGTAATCTAGTGTCACCATGAGGTATGGTTAGTCGTTTTTCATGCAAGGTGTTGTGTTTAATTTATTGGGCATGTGGACAAGGATCACTGGTTGAAGTTGGATAGTGGAGCACTTGCTTGAGAAATTGTCTTGGTTGCCTTGTTTCATTTTGGTGGTCATCTTTTGTGCCCTAGTCTCGTGTTGTCACCGCCCAGGGAAAAGGGGTAATACTGGGGGGCCCCTTCCAAGGGTAACGTTCTGTCCCCGACCATACTTAACATTTTTTTATCCTAAACTTCGGCTATGGCCCATGCTCTCGTGAGAAAGGGGCTGACGACCCGAAGGTAGATTGCAACTGCTATAAAAGAATAAGAAAATGATGCTAAAAAGAAAGTGAACATAGCCAATTAGGACCACCAAAAGTCGGTCCAATTTGAGCTCTACTCATTCAGTGCTCGCCTCGGTCCCAAAAAAGTAATGCTAAAGCTTGGAAACCCACAAAGGGGGACCCTCAAAGCAAATTATAAATGAAAGCATGGATTGGAAAGATGGCTAATGAAGGGGTTTGGAAAAGGGTGGCATGCAAATATTGGGTAACTCAAGAGCAAGTGCACCCTCAACAAAAACGCTCATAGAGATGGACACCATAAGCCATGAAGGAAGCCCTAAACCATAACATCTTCACACTTACTCTTGATGGGTTTTTACTTTCCCTTGTCACTCTTGGGACCTATCCCTCTATTTGCGTTATTTATTTCCTGTCTAGGTGGCACACCTAATCGGGCTGGATGAAGGCCCTCCCATACTTAAACTTTGTAACCCTCACAAGGTCTTGGGCTTGGGTGATGCTTGAAGGGGATACTGGGGTGAATTGTTTACATGGCTCGTCTCTTAGGCATCAACTTACTTCACATGATTTAAGGACTAACATGTCTTATGAACATTGGTTTACTTTGTCTTATATTTTTCTTTGTTTTGAATGGCCCTGACATGGTTCTTTGAGGGACACCTTGGGTTGTGCCCGGGATGTTGTGCCTTATTGCAGGACTTTGGCACATGTGATGGAGAGCAGTGAGTCATCCAGTGACTCAATATGCTCAGATAGTGCCTCTCACACCCTTAGAACCTTGGACGATGGACAAATGGGCTTGGTTTTGAGCAGGCTAGAGTCACCTTGGCATTGCCTAGGGATGAGATTGCACTCCTCTTGCACTTGGACGTGGCCTTTGGAGGCCTATGACGTCACCATTTGGGCTAGGGTTTGATGGATGGCATGGTTCCAGATGATTTGCATGGCTTGGGGTTGAGGACGTACTCATTCACCCTTGGAGCATGCCACAAGGCCTTTGGAGGCCCAACATTTCACCGTAGGAGCATGACGCCACCTTCTCATAGCTTGATGTCACACAGTTGGAGCATTATGTCACCCTTTTAGGGTTTTATTTGATGTATTTTTCATTTTTGCATCATATTAGAGGCAAATGAAGGGGCCGGCCCCACTTGTATTTTGTTGTTGACAATTATGTGGACAAATTATGTTGAGGATGCCTCATATAAAAAGGCAAACATCACTTCATTTTTGGATCATCACAACCCTCAATTGAGAGAATTACATTTGAAATTTTCGCTCTATTGGGCTATTTATGCGCTATGTTTGGAAGGTCAAGTTGTGGATGCTCTTGCTGATTTTTGGATGGAATTTCTGCAATTAGGGTTTTATCTCATGATATCTTCGTGAAGTAAGTGAAATTTCTGCAATTTTATCTTCATGCTATTAATGTTTCATGGTAATTTTACTTTTTCATGCTAGACATCTTGCTTGGTGAAACCCTAAGAGAGGAGCATAAGTGCTTCCTCCTCTCACAAGGTTAATTTTGTCCAAAATTTGTGAAGAGATCCTTGCTAGGGTTAGACTCCTAAAGCCCTAAAGTGCTAGCACTTTATGATTTTATCCCTAGACTTCTTGATTTTGACCTAGGGCCCAAAAGTGCTTGCATCCTAGAAATCCTCCTCCTCAAGATTCAACCTTCAAGGCCCTAATGTGCTAGCACCTTAGAGATTGAGTTCTACCTCTTGGTTGCAACTAGATCAAGCTCCAAGTATTGTTGCATTTGCTGTTATAAAGACTCCATGGCCCTAAGGCACTGGTTAGATAAGCTCTCTTGTGGTGAAATTGATCAACAAACACTCTTTTTCAATTCTCTTAAGCTCTCTACTAACTTTACGAACAGTAATATTGACTAACTTGCTGGTAAACTTGCTGCTGTTGCAAAAGTTTGCTACAGCCACCTGATAACTCTTTAATTTGCTGCATACTGGTGGTCTAACTCATTCATAAATTGCATTTAACTATTGGATATTGTTTTAGTGGATTTGTGCTAAGTTTTCCTTGCCAATTGTTGCATTTTTGATCAATAATTGTTGCTGCTGTTATAATTTATTCACTGTTGTTGTACTACTGTTCATTGCTGCAAATTCATAACAACCATAGCAACTTTTCATGTCTAGTGTCTTTAAGAGGCGATTATTGCTTGTTTGAACTTGGAAATAATCATATACATGCTATAAAGTGTTCCTGTTTTGGGCAGGTACTCAACAACCATGTACCTCTTATCTTTCTTTGACCTAGACCTTTTACTCAGTGATCAAGAGAGGGGGTGGTAGGCTTGGCTACTATACTTGCTACTTTGATCCCTCGTGGTCACCAGGGAAGCCTCCCTTCGGGTGGACCTCTTCCATCACTAAAACGTGGGAAGTTCCTACTAAGGTGACAGTGGTAGGATCTTCTGTAGTTACACAAGATGTGAGGACTTGTAGTGGGCTTTGCACAAGTACAAATCCTGCGATAACAAGTCCAATGAAATTCGAATAATAGCTTTTCCTGCCCCATTCACTATTGAGTATCATGCCCAAATTTCCCCATGGCCTCACATGATTGCTCAAATAATTACCTAGTGAATTCTTTAAGCAACATAGACTCATTTGACTCAGATTGTATTTCAAAGACTAACAATCTAATGCAATCAGTGGTTGTTCCAAAATGCATAACGATAGGTTATTCTCAATGTCAATGAGGAAAGATAGGTTTAAAGGAGCAGGGTTTGAACACTGAGTCAAAATTGAAAGATGGTTCTGCAATGCTGTATATTGACACTTCATACCACACAAGCTTACCTCATGATATGTTTTATGGAGAAATTTTTTGGATGTACAAGGATTGAAGAATTTTGAGGATCCTATCAGGCTGCCCAACAGGTCTGTCCTTGACCTTATTTGGGCACAGTTTTCAAGGTAGTTTCAGGACTGTTTTCAAACTGTTTTAGGACAGCTAACAGATCTGAACTTGCTGCCCACTGAATCTGACTTTAAGATGTGATTTACTGCTCTTTTGTAGATGCTGTTTAGATGGGTTTAATTAGGAAGTTTACTGTCCATGATTAGCACATACAAAATACTACAAAACAGTAAATAGCCTCTAGATTTTTTACACTTCAATGCTGATAAGGAAATATGCAAACCACAGAAATTATACACAGGTATTTTTGGTCAACACGACCCTGAAAAAACTCCCATGGGGAGAACTAGTAGAAGAGGAATTTTATTATGGAGATCTCAAGCAAAATAGCAATAAGGAAATACACAAGAAGAATCTGATACAATAGCCAACTCCACTTGAGCTTGGCTTTGGAGTTCTCCTTGGGATTTGCGCCCCTCGTGGGTAATGCGCCCATCTTAACCGCCACCTTGCAATGGTCTAGCTTCTCTATTTCTTGGCATGACTCTTTGCCACTTCAACAACTCTTTGACTTCCCATGCACCATTTCCTGCTCGTTCTGTTCAGGTTCAGGCAGCTTCTCAGATGCCTTCTGCACATTCATATCAGATTTTAGTCATAAGATCAGTTTTCAATGCAGGCACATAATAGTGGTGTCAGAGACACTTTCTTGGCCTCCACGGTAGAAACACCAATGATGACAGCTTACCCTAGTGGAGATAAGATATAAGAGGAGAGGTAGTGCGTCTATTATCCCTCATCGATGAATATGCTGGCTCATGAGAATATCATAAAAAAGAATCTCCTGAAGAAATTTTTACAGAAAATATTGATCTTTATAGAAAAGATCAGAGGAGATTCCTAGAACTTCAAATTTATACTATGGCTATTTTGATCTTGATTCTTCTTCAATATAATTAGTTTAGTGTTTTCTTTTCCTTGACTGTGATAAATCGAACTTCTTGTTTTTTCAGTCTTTCTCAAGATGAGAAAGTGTAGCAGAATTAAAACACTTGCCTTTTTGACTTGACCTAGAGTTGCTCTCCTTTGAATTTTCATGCTTGGTGTTGTCTTTCTTTGGCTTCATCTTCTGCTTCCTTGCTGGGCAAAGGTCTGTCTTCCTTTGTTGGCAAATATTTAACAGATAGCGAATGCTTGTCATTGATGGCAAGTACAACAATGAAGATGGCATGAGTACAAGAAGTTTGTAACAGACAGGCAAACAGAAGATAAGTTCAGGAAGATCGAATGATCGAAGGCAACGCAACCATGCAAACAAAAGATAAGTTCAGGAAGATCGAATGATCGAAGGCAACACAACATTGATCGAATGATTGAAGAGGAGGGGCTCGTAAAGTTTGAGAAGCATTTCTGATCATTGGATCCCATTCAAAATTCCCGAAAGAACGAGGGCCGTCAGATCTGAATGTAGACAAGAAGAGCGTGTTGAAGAGGAGGACAGATCTCAGATGTTAGATCCAAGCGCAGGACCCGACCATCGTTGGATCAAGCAGAACCTGCACGCTCTTTAAAGTACAAGGAGAAGCGGGCTTACAAAATTCCGAAAGATGGAGGACCGTCCATTTACGGGTAGGACACGTGGGGATAGATCGTCATTTCGCTGACTGGAGAGTCAAAGGAACAGGGTTCCTTAACCTCTTGAAATCGCGACTTAATCTAAGCTGTTAGATCAAGGGTGAATTTGGACCGTTGATCCCAGTCCATTTCGGTGTTTTGTGGATTGGGAGTTGGAGATGTCAAGTAATATCAACCACAAGAATCTTGAAATCGCGATATGCGAAATCGCGACTTAATCTGAACTGTCAGATCAAGGGTGAATCTGGACCGTTGATCCCAGTCCATTTCGGTGTTTCGCGGATCGAGTGTTGGAGATGTCAAAGATGATTAACAATAGGAATCCCGATATCGCGATATGTGAAATTGCGACTTAATCGCAACCTTCAGATCAAGATGTGATCTGGACCGTTGATCCGACTCCATTACGGAGTTTCGTGGATCGGGACTTTGAAGTGACAAAAACACTGAACATCAAGAATGTTGAAATCGCGATTCAATCGCAACCGTTAAATCAAGATCAGATCTGGACTGTTGATCTAATTCCATATCGGAGTTTCGCGAATCGCGACATGGAGAGACAAAGAAAACAATGCAACAAGAATGTCGAAATCGCGATATGCGAAATCTCGATTCAATTGCAGCCGTTGAATCAAGATTATATCTGGACCGTTGATCTAACTCCATATCGGAGTTTCGCGAATCGGGACATGGAGAGGCAAAGAAAACAATGCAACAAGAATGTCGAAATCGCGATATGCGAGATCACGATTCAATTGCAGTCGTTGAATCAAGATCAGATTTGGACCATCGAATCATAGGACATGTGGCAAGCGATCGAAATTTTGCTGACTTGGGGTCAACGGAGCATAGTGTTGAAATTCATGAAATGAGAAATCGCAAAAGCGCTTTATGCATAAGCGCGTGGTCATAGCCATTGGTCACATCGATGGAAGATGGAGGTAGAAGCTAGAGGTGCTAAGCTTGGCCACAAAAATGCCGAAATGAATGCAAGATCTCATGAAGCCAATCCAACGGTGCAGGTGAATTTGAACAAAGATCAAAGGGTTACTGTTCTCTCTCACAAGTTAACTCTTCAGTTATGAATCTGTTAGTGAAACAGACTCATGATTGCCGATCAGTTGGCGTTTCAGTTGCTCGGACAACTGTCTTTCTTTTGCCTAAGGAGATGCGAAGTGGAACTGCCGTGGGAGTGTGTATAAAAGAAAATGAGACAGACTGTGTGGGGTTTGTTGTTCTGTATGAAAATGAATGAAACTGTAAGAAAGGGAAAATATATAGAATGCGCAGTATGAGATTGAGCATATGCGCAGTGTGAGATAAAACTCAGAGAAGAGTATCAGATGATGAAAAACTTGAAGCAGAGCAGAATGACAGAACAAGTTGATGCAGAGTAGACCTGCTGAACAGACAGAGGAAGAGAAGAATTGCAGAACAGTTAGTAGAAGACCAGATTTACAGAACAAAGAAAGATTGGTAAGAATTGATTTATCTGCGTAGTTGTCTGTGTATTTATTCTTTCATATACTAGGGAGGTTGGGAGATGCTCGGGAGGACTGTTGTCCTCAGAGGTTCAAGTGGGAGCTTGAACATAGGAAGTTGTAGCTTCCATCTGGTTGCAGCCAGAGAAACCGGGGTGGCAGGGTGGTGCAAGGGAGAACAAGTGTTCTCTGCTATATAGGTTGGAGCCTGTGTAACTGGAAGTTGGTGCTTCCATCCAGTTGGTGCTGGAACATTAAGGGAGTTGGTGCTTCCTTCTAGTGGGTGCTAGAGAAACCAGAGAGTTGGTGCTCTCAAACAAGTTGCAGCTTGTAAAACAGAGGTAGCAGCCTCACATTGAGTTGGTGTTCAATTATAGATGATGTACAGAACTTAAAAGACTGCCTCTCATTTAGAAGAAGAAGAGGTTTTCTCCCTTTATGGGTTTCCTCGTGAAAATCTGTCTCTGTGTATACCTTATGTGTGACTGATGCTCTTTACTTTTACTGTCCATATACTGTATATTGTTGATGATCACTTGAAGAAAGATAAAGAATGTTTTAATAGACTTAAAAATTGTTTAAGCTCAAATACAACTGATTCACCCCGCCCTCTCAGTTGTCTTAGTAATTTCAACATCCTTTGCCCTTCTGCTTTGTTGCAAAAGCATGTTCAGGGTTGCCATCTTTAGCATAAAGTTTATTTCTTTGCCCCTCCATCAAGAAATAACCCTCCTAGTTTGTCAAATTTTAAGGAATTAGTTGTTGATAGACAGAGACTTGTTATAAACATTCAGTTGGACCGTGCCAAACTGTTAAGAGTCATAGAGATAAGATCCCTTTTTTTTGTCACACACAACATTCAGTTGATCTCTTATATCTTTGAGACTGTTGAGGTGATGTGGGGCTGAGTCGCCTTTTACTGTCCTCAATTTATGCAATTAGTTTCTCAAATAGAGAATCTTGCCTTCAAGCTTGTTTGCATCTGGTAGTTTGACAGTTCCAACTTCCAGCCATATAATAGTCTAAAGTCTTAATGAAGAAATCTTAAGGAGTTGACTTTGATAGTGAACATTGTATTCTAGCTCTCAGATACACCTGCTGTCTTAAAATCAGAACTTTTAAACATCTGTTGGACACAAGATGAGTTCTCCACAACACCTCTGGGCATGAAATCATCCCTCTAAAATGTCACTGGGCATGATATCCGCCCTCTATTGGATTTTTGGGTATGCAAATCAGTCCTTTGTAACATCAAATGGTCCTTTAGAATATCATACATAATCGGACTTTTGCTATATAACATTCGATCCCCTTACTTAGGAACATACCTTTCAACACAAAATAAACACTGTGTAGTGTACAATCAGACCTTAGTATCTCTACATAATTAGTCATTAATTTTATGAATTGTTTGAGCATGAAAAACAGGACAGGCAGCAGAACCTAATAGTCAGGCCAGTAAAATGCTGGTAGACTCTTATATCAGACAGATGGATATATTGTATACAATTCAAACCTCAAATCCAGTTGCTGGGCATAAAAAGTGCAGGTTGTGTCTCTAAATCACGTCACTGAACTCAAAAATCAGATGGCTGGTGTTATCCCGTCATATGGCATGAGGGTTTTTTTGGTGATTTTCTTCACATGGTAGGATTTTAAGGATAACATATAGGGTTGTTGATGGACTCGAGGTATGCACCTTCTCTTTTAGCTTGGAGATGATGCTTTGCTTGCTTGAGTTGGTGTTTTGGATTGGAGGAGATCCATTGCTCCTCTGTGATGGATTTTAATGACTTGGTTCTTTCTTCATGGTTGCATATCTTTGGTTGATGGAGCTTTGGGGTTAGGAGTTTATGGTTTCACTTGATTCACTGATTGATAGTTGTGGGATGCTATTTGGTGCTGTGGTATACCATTGGTGGATGTTGTTCATGGTTAGCCTAACCTAACACTCATATCTCACTTGTGGAACACCTTAATAGTTATGGATGGAGACATGGTGTGATTCTAGCTCATGATGGTTTTATAAAGGTGTTACATATTGTTCTTTTTGGTTATGATTTTGGTTTATGGTGGGGTTTACTGGGAGATACCACTTCTATTTTCATGGTACAAAACCTTTATGAGGTATACTCCTCATTGGCACACATGTGGAGGCAAGTATATTATTATTTTAATGAGGCCACCCCCTTTTACATCTTAGACCTTATCTTCATTGGGGCAAGACTATGTGATGGCACACGTGTAAGGCCATCCCCTTTTTACCTTGTGTATTAACCTTTTAACCTTCTAATGAAGTGTTACTTTATACCATGGTGGGCACATAAATGAAGGTGGCCTATTATTATTTTAATGTTGGGCTCACATGTTGAGGTATTAAGGTTATTCGTTGGGTTATTTTCATGTGAGGCTTAGACTTATTTTAGGAGCATCACACATATGACATGGCAAATACTATACCATGGAGCTGCCTTGTATTACATCTTTGTGTTGCCATTGATTATAAAGCTGTGGGTCCTCAATTCAAGATGAGTCAACCATTGCATGAACTAATCACTAGCACTTTTCATTGGAGGTGACATGAACATCATGTATTGAATGGGGCCATTCCTTGTGTAATGGATCATGCAATTAATGGATTCTGCTCATCTTGGTTGGGTGCTGTCCCCTTAGCAAATGGACAGGTTGTTTTATTATGTGGATGGACCATTCTATCTTACTTGTTGGTCAAACTTCAAGTGACTCTTTGCCATGTATTAAAACCTCACGTCTTGGTAAGATGACATCATGGTGAGGCTTTCTAGCATATTATATCAGCCATATAACATTAGCCACTTTTGATTGTGGTGGTTTGAGCTTACAATAAGTTGATGGATATTGCTTGTTATGGAGGGTGCTGTGTGGCACACATATGGTGGATATTTTTATGTGAAGCCGCCTTTTTATCTTGCCATCCTCTCTCTTCACACTGTTTGGCAATTCGATCCACATTATGCTATTGAGATCTCCTTGCTCATCTTTTGAGGGATCGATAATGATGGAGGCGGTGTCTACATGGGTCAAACTTTAAATGAAGGAGTTAACATCCCACTTATGGAGGTTGTTACATTCTTGTGCTATTTTTGGATGATGTTTCATAGCCTACTCCATTATTTTATTATTGTTGAATGGTTTCATGGAGTTAGTTAAGACGAGAACATTATTATATTGTTTTCCTTGGGGGAGGATGATTATTTTATTGTTCCTTCCAGGTGAGGAAAGTGGATCCCAACAACTCACTTCTAATTTTAGTAACAAGTTTGTTGAGGAGGATAGAAATGTAATATTTTATTGTATTCCTTGGAGAACTATTGGATTTAGGAAAGCAATTACTTTTATTGTAAAAGGAGTTGAGCTCAAACCTATATAAGGGTTTGCTTTCTCCATTTGATGTATGGTTAGATTTGAGGATTTCTTCCTCTTGAGCTTTGTTGAATATCTTTAAGGCAATGGAAAGCTAGACACTTCTACTATTGTGGCATGTGTTTGGGTTCATTTGTTGAAGAGTATGGCTGGAAATTACTTGCATCAAATGTATGTGGAAAGACTGAAATATAGGTAACAATTACTCCTAATCGAGAAGATTGTTCCTTTATTTAGAAGAGTTGATGTGTGGTTCATTTCCCTCTAAGCCTTTGTGTCTTCTTGTTGGAATTTGTTCATGTGTATCTTTCTTCTTAATTTGAGCTAGCTACATATTTACATATCCTTCAATAAACACACTCTCTCCTACATGTTTGGAATATGTCTTTAACTCGGGTATTCACTATTAATTTTCTGCACTT
>JZKD02S2045283.1:0-10181 GCA_000966675.3 Picea glauca | reverse complement strand
ACCTCATCTTTGCACTGTGGCACCATGTGATTTGGTGCACTGGGCGACTGGTGACTCCATACCTGTGGCGACGAGCAACCATACCTTGCAATGGGCGACTGGTGAAGGTAGCAACGGTTGGGACTTGCTGCTGGCCATGGTCACACCGTTAAAAATCGGCGCTCACATCTTTTTTTAATAATTTTTTTATTTTCATATAATATATTATATTTATACTTCGTATTATATATTAAAAGTTATTTTATATTCGTATTATAAAGTTTTATTTTATATTTCATTTTTTAAAGTTTTGTTTTATTTTTATATTCATATTATAAACTTTATTTTATATTTCATAAAGTTTTTTATTTTCATACTATATTTTATTTATTAGTTTATATACATCATATTATATTAAAAGTATGAGTTAATAAGTTAATAATATATATTAATAAACTACATATATTTTCTATACAGTTCGCTGATCTTGGAGCAACTCGAGTAAGGGGGAATTGTTTGATTGATTTGCTATTGTCTATGCCAGTATCTCCAATAGCTGGACGATTCTTGATGCTCCCATTGGGCAATATGGGTTGAAAGAAGGATGCAATCAATTGGGCAGATTTGGAGGAGCTGCATAAGGCTTGCCATCTAAAGGCAACCACCTCTATGAGAAACAATGCCTTATCTGCTTTTGGGATCAATGTTGAAAATTTCGTTTGGGGAATGCTATGATCCTAACTCTCATTCATTATTAATATATTAGTTAGGTGGGCTTAATAGTTTAGAATGTCTCCTACCGCTCTTTATGTCCTACATATAAATCAAGGAGACTCACGTGAATAATCATCTTATCTTGTGCATTTGGATATATTGTAATAGGAGGTTGCCCCCTTGAAGAGGCTTCTTACATTTGGTATTAGAGAGGCCGATCTTTGGTTTTCTCCTTGAAAAGAGCTATCTTACCATTTTTGCTATAACATTTTTTCGGGATCATGAAATTGTATGGGACTTGGAGGGTTGGAAGGAGGATACATAGGAGTATATTTGTTCAAAATTTTTGAATATGGTTTGCTATAATTTCAGAGTCGCAGGCTGGTTACCAGTTAGGGTTTTTGTCTACTCCTTAAATTAGGTGTAAATAGGTAGTTTCAATATAACAGTCATATCCAGTCATATCTGCAGATTGGAAGGTCCAAATTGAGTACCACCTGTGGCATTGGAAAAAAGACAGACTAGAGTGTTTCAGGTCCAAATTTTAGAGACAGATCTTAAAAATTGGCAGCGTGGAAGGCCGTACAAGTTCTCTCCCATGAAAGGCCCCAAAATCAGAAGGTTTTGTGGTAGTGACCATAACTTTTGATTGGCAGACCCGAATTCAGTGAGACCTGTGGCATTGCGGAGAAGATATATTGGGCTGTTAGAGGATGAAATTTCAGACTTAGTGGTACAGAGATTTTGGATATATCTGTCACAAGGTCGGCCTGCAAAGAAGTCCTCGAATAAGGTCTTAAAAGGTATGTTAACTTGAAATCTCCATAACTTTTGATTGAAAGATTTGTTTGAGGTAGTCATAGGCCGGTTACCAGTTAGGGTTTTTGTCTACTCCTGAAACTAGGCATAAATAGTTAGTTTCAATATAACAGTCATATCTGCAGATTGGAAGGTCCAAATTGAGTGCCACCTGTGGCATTGGAAAGAAGACGGACTAGAGTGTTTCAGGTCCAAATTTTAGAGACAGATCTAAAAAGTTGGCAGCATGGAAGCCTGTACAAATTTTCTCCCTTGAAAGGCTCCAAAATAAAAAAGCTTTGTGGCAGTGACCATAACTTTTGATTGGCAAATCCGAATTCAGTGAGACCTGTGTCATTGCAGAGAAGACATATTGGGCTGTACAGGATGAAATTTCAGACTTAGTGGAACAGAAATATTAGATATATCTCAGTCACAAGGTCGGTCAGCAGAGCAGTCCCCGAATAAGGTTTTAAAAGGTATGTTAACTTGAAATCTCCATAACTTTTGATTGAAAGATTTGTTTGAGGTAGTCATAGGCTGGTTACCAGTTAGGGTTTTGTCTACTCCTGAAATTAGGCATAAATAGGTAGTTCAAATATAACAGTCATATCTGCAGATTGGAAGGTCCCAATTGAGTGCCACCTGTGGCATTGGAAAGAAGACAGACTAGAGTGTTTCAGCCTTCAGGTCCAAATTTTAGAGACAGATCTAAAAAATTGGCAGCATGGAAGCCTGTACAAATTTGCTCCCCTGAAAGACTCCAAAATCAAAAAGATTTGTGGCAGTGACCATAACTTTTGATTGGGATCCGAATTCAGTGAGACCTGTATCATTGTGGAGAAGACATATTGGGCTGTATAGGATGAAATTTCAGACTAGTGGTATATAAATTTTGGATATATCTCAGTCACAAGGTCAGCCTGCAGAGCAGTCCCTGAATAATGTTTTAAAAGGTATTGTTGACCAGCTATTTTGACTAGGTGTCAACGTCATGTACCGTGAAGATATGTACCTTGTGGTACAATAAGTTTGAAGACCTTTGGCTCAGCAGGGCAATTCTGCCCCCATAATTTCTTTCTCTCTTCACGGGATGTCTGCTCCCTTGCGTGGGAAAATTTTGTAATGTAACATGTTAGCATGGGTCAAGTTTTGTAATTTAGTTGCCTAGGACTTTATCATTGGGGAAGTCTTTTCATCAAGTGTTTTTTGTCCTCAGGTAATTAATTTTGCTTTTTTAATGATTTAATTACTTGAGTTTTTCACTCAAATTTCCTCCAAAGTGGTGAAAGGCGTTCTAATGATCGAGCCCATTGGGTAACTAAGGGCTGAAAGTGTTGTATACGACCATGCTAGACATCTCCTAGAGTCTTGCGGAATTCTGTTTAGTTTTGATAGTATTTTATAATAATTAAAATTTCCTGTAAATTGAGAATTTTAAATTATTTTTGATGTAAAATGTAAAAATTTGTTCCTTGGAGATTTTGTATAGGAGTGTGAGTACTCAAAACAAATGGCTTATGACCCCCTACATCCTTCGACCAAGTTTCAGCTCAATTGGACAAGTTTTGCTAGGCCAATTTCTATGAGGAGTCCAAGTCAGTAAAAAATCAGCAAATAATTGGCTAAATGAAAAATGCCAAATTTTGCCTAAAGTTGTAAAACACGAGAAAAGGGGGAAAAATTGTTTCCTAAGTCATTTCTATGTAATAGGGGGTCAAATAAATTAAATCCCCTCTTTCCTACCTCTCATTCAACTTAACTTTAAAAAGGGGGGCGAATTTGTCTATTGTGGAGCTCACCATCTCCATTGGATTGGCCATTTGGTGATAGGGACCACATGGTGGGCCCATTCCATACCTTGGGTGACCCCTTGGGGCATCAGAGAGAGGTTTAAACTTAGGATAGGCGGTTTCTTTTCCCATTTTTGAGTTTCCTCTTCTAATGGGAGTTCCCCTCTCTCATGGTGCCCCCCCCCCGTTTGAGTGAGCCTCCCTCTTTTGGGAGTGACACTTGTAATACGTGCAAGGGGGGTCTCTCCTCTCTCCCTCCCTTAAAAGAAAAGCCCCTCTCCTCATTTTTCAGATCTAATTTCATAGCAACTCCATGCTGCCCAATTTTCTCCTCACTCTCTCTTGCTCTTCCCCCATTTTCTCTCTTGTAATATTTCTGTCATATTGCAACCACTCTTTTCAATAATAGAAGTGAAGCTTTGGAGGAACTCTTGGTGTCCTTGTGGTGTTCTATTGGAGTACTCTTGGTGTTCTTGTTAGGTAATATTTCTATAGTTTGTAGTTATTTTGCACACATTGTTTTACTTGAAAAACCCCAAGCAAAGTATTTTGCTGGGGATAGATCAATAGTAGTATTGCTGTAGATCTATGTGAGTTGCTTGTCTTTGAGTTTGCAAAGTACTTTGTAGACCATTTTAAAGGACTCACTTTCTTGCCTCATTGTGTAACAAATATTTAGAACTTTGCAGGTTACCAAAGCTTGGAAATGAGGACTCCAATAGCTTCATTTCTCTTCACTAATATTTATGATATTATTTCAGCATTCTTTTACATAATTTCTGCACTTGTTTTTCTTCAAAATTTTGCAATCTAATCAAGTTTTATGTTCATATTTTTAGTATAAAATTTTCTGTTTTAGATACTAACAACTACTAGCACATTTGAAGTGATTTCTAGCAATTTCTAGCGCACTTTACTTGCTGTTTTTTTGTAGGTTTTCGTTAGGCCAAGGGGAGGTGCTGTCCAATTTTGGCCACAAGGAGTTCAATGAAGCATCCAAAGGCCTTGGTGCAAAACCCTCTCCCTCTTCTTGCTTTCCAAATCATTGTAAGCAGCCCAAGAGAGTCTCTTGGGCTTGCCTTCTTTTATCATTTTCATAAGTTGTAAATTGTATATAATTTTTTTAAGTTTTGTTTATGCCCACACCTTGCATGTGAGTGGCTTTGCCACCCTTACAAAATCGTGCTGGCTAGTTAGGAATTTAATTTTCTGTTTTGCTTAATTTGTTTGCCCCACTTCTCCCACAAAGAAAAGGTTGAGTGGCTAGTGTTACCTTGCTCTATTTGATTTCCAAATTATTTACACACTTTGGCACAAAATCGGTAGGCTTGTCCTCCACATTGTGCCATAGTTGTGAGGTTTGAAAATTCAGTTTATTTTTTGCCCACCTTTGTCTTTAAGGCAAAGTTGTGTGGCTAGATTGTTCATTTAATTTATTTCAAGTCATTTTAATTTTTCATTTGTGCCCACACCTTGCATGTGAGTGGCTTTGCCACCCTTGCAATATTGTGACGACTAGTTAGAATTTCCTTTTTGGAAAAGTAATCAAACTCGTGCCCCTCCTTTTGCCCCGTATTCCCTCCTCTTGCCACTTTGTGGATCTTGGGTAACAAGAAAGGGCAAAGGACTGTGTGGCTAGTTTAATTAGGCACCTAATTCTATTATTGCTAAAACCATTAAAAAAATGGGTGACTTGGGAGGCTAGAAGGGGTTGAAGTCGAGGACGGTTTCATGGCACTACATGTTCTCCTTCTTGAGTGCCCAAGCATGTTGGATTTGACCTGCAGAGCTAGAGGGGAACCTTGTTGAGCACCCAACACTTCCTCTTGGTTGAAGGGATAAGGATTTGGGGTAGTAACATAGCTTAGGCTTGCAACTTTCACATCTAATTGCCCCTAATTCAAAAAGAGACTTGAAAATCTATTAAAAGTAACCTACACACATTGCAACACTTTCAATTCACATTTTCTACATTTCAAGTTTTGCCATTCATTTACTTTTCAAGCAATTTCACTTTCAAGTAATTTCATTTCATGTGAATAACTATTTTCAAAGTATTTTTCATTTCAAATATTCTTTATTCATTTGAACATAATTCTCTAAAGTATAATAAAGTTGTCTTTCAATTTATTGTATAGATATTTAATAGATTTGTTTCATTTTTGTAGAAGTATCTTGCTTTGTGTATATATATATATATATTTCTTTTGTGTATATTGGAATAATTGGGATTGGGTAATCTTTAGGCATTGGTCTAATTCTTGTTTTGTTAAAGTAAAAGGTTTGCTTGTCATTGAAACATTGCATCTGCATGATTGCTTGTCATTGGGCTGGGTCTCCCTAATCAATAAATCAATTAACTTCTAGAACTTTAATAAAAACTTCACATAGTTTGATAGGGTCTACCCCCCTTGGCTTCCTTAGGAGTGAGCCTAGACGGAAGGAGTCTAGATCGAGGTGACAGTGGGTATAGACTTAGGTTTGTGCCTCCAATGACACACCAAGTGGGTTGGAAACTTCTCCACGCTTGTAGGTGTGTATTAGGACGACAACATGCATATTAACTTGAAAACTCCATAACTTTTGATTGCAAGATTTGTTTGAGGTAGTCATAGGCTGGTTACCAGTTAGGGTTTTTGTCTACTCCTGAAACTAAGCATAAATAGGTAGTTTCAATATAACAATGATATTTGCAGATTGGAAGGTCCAAATTTAGTGCCAACTAGGGCATTGGAAAGAAGACTGACTAGAGTGTTTCAGGTCCAAATTTAGTGCCAACTAGGGCATTGGAAAGAAGACTGACTAGAGTGTTTCAGGTCCAAATTTTATAAACAGATCTAAAAAATTGACAGCATGGAAGCCTGGACAAATTTTCTCCCTTGAAAGGCTCCAAATTCAAAAAGATTTGTGGTAGTGACCATAAATTTTGATTGGCAAATCCAAATTCAGTGAGACCTGTGGCATTGTAGAGAAGACATATTGGGCTGCTCAGGATGAAATTTCAGAGTTCGTGGTACATAAATTTTAGATATATCTCAGTCACAAGGTTGGCCTGGAGAGAAGTCCCTGAATAAGGTCTTAAAGGTATGTTAACTTGAAATCTTCGTAACTTTTGATTGAAATATTTGTTTAAGTTGATTCCGAAGGGGTTGTAAAGATACAATAGAGGTGAATTTGGTAAAAATGAATAATACAACAGAATTTGCGAGAACAAAACTCCTACACAATTTTTTTTTCAAGTAGTCCAATAAGAAGGAGATCCTGCCCTCATGCGAAGGGGATGTACCAACAATTTTATGCTGGCTAAACCTCTAGAGAGTTCATCCATGTCCAAATTTTAGCTTCTCTAGAAGATTTACGAAATAGAATATCCAAATTGGAGGGAAAAATTAAGGACATGGAGGATATAATGTTGAAAAAGGTTGAGTGCCAACATATGCAGAAAAACAATCAAGAGAAGCTAAGAAAATTGGAAGAGAAGATGGACCAATCAAATACATCTATGAAAGATGTGGTCATGCAATCCATCTCTCAATGCTAGATGAGAGATTCCCTAAACAAGATAAGGTGATTTAAGGAACCAATAGAAAATAGATGATACAAAGCTTCAACAACTACATTGCTGGAGGATTTACTTTGAGGTAGAAGCTATTCATGAATGGGTTCCTAAGGGTATCCACATTCCCAAGGTCGAATTAAGAAAGTTAGATTAAACAAATGTTTTTACTTGGGTGATCCAATTAGGTCAGTACTTTGAATCACATAACATTGCTAATGATAAGCAAAAAATTGCCATAGCCACTTTGTATTTTGGGACAAAACCATATTAACGGTATCAATGAGTAGTTAAAAGCCCCCTTTTTTTTAAATTATAAATTTATAATTGGGGTATATTTGTGAGCAATCTAGGAGCACAATATGGTAAAGTTTGGGAACAAGACTAATTTAGTCAGTTGACAAGAATCAAGAACGTAGGGCCTTTTGAGGATTTTAATTTAGAATTTCAAGTATTAGCCACAAAGGTGGATAACATGAACAATGAACATCTATTGCAAGATTACATGGGTGGATTAAAAGAAGACATTAAACATGAGATTATGTTAAATGTTCTAGGGAATGTTGATGAAGCCATGCAATTTGATCATCATATTCAAGCCAAGAGTATGGCTACATGCAACATTGCCATAGGAACATATGTAGGAAGTAGTGATAGATCGGTTCCTCATAGGGAAGCAACACCCCAACCCACTCAAATATCACATAAAGAAATGGGCAAAAGATGAGAAAAAGGACTATGTTTTGGTTGTAATAGAAAATGATCCAAGGGGCAGAAATGCCAAGAAACAAAATTGTACACACTGGAAAATAAGGAAGACGAGGAAATAGAGGCACCTCCACAAATGAGTGAGGAAGAGAATTTGTGAACTCAAAAGAGCAAGAAAGAGATGTAGAAATTTTTCACATCATGTAGATAACACGTGTGGCATATCAGTTCATGCATTAGTAGGTATATCAACACCTCAAACCCTCAAGATAACAGGATACATTAGGAACCTAAGGGTCATGGTATTTCTTGATTCAGGTAGCACCCATAAATTCATTAATAAAAGCTTAGCAAAGCATCTCAATTGTTTTGTGCACCTAGTGGAAATTTTTTAGTAATGGCTGATAAAGGGGATAGTATTGATTGTGGAGGACATTGTCATAACATCAAGCCTAGTATGGGAGACCGTGACTTAACAAGCTCCAAGTATGCCATTTCTATTGGAGGATTAGATGCAGTTTAGGCAATCAGTGGTTGAGAACTTTGGGTACAATTTCTACAAACATAATGAATTATTCACGAGGTTTAAGTTATAGGGAATTGAAGATGAACTCAACTGGTTAAAATCTCTGCCCTCTCAGGTTATTAGTTCATATAGAATGGAAAAGTTCCTTGAGAAGGGTGCTCAATGTTGATGTTTTAGTAGCTGCGGGAGGTATTAACCTCCAAGTGCAACCTTTGTACTTAGATTAGAGTATTCCGAAAGTAAGAGAACCATTAAACATCTGTGTGAAAACTCTAGAAGACAAGTTGGCCTAACAAAATAAATAATATTAGAATATAATTACCAGAAAGTCAAGTCGGCCCAGCTAGAAAAGTCACTGGACATATTAATATAAATAGAGGACGTTTTAGCTCATTTGTATACCCAGTCAGAGCACAAGTCTTGTGGAGAGTTGCAGTTGCAGTTGCAAGGAGGAATAAGGGCGTATGGTCATCTCTTAGTCTCGGTCTCTCTCTAGCGCTATCAAGTGATATTCTTGGTGATTCTCTTGGTGGTTCTTGGTGAAACTCTTGGTGATATTCTTGCTAAGTATGGCACAAGGTTGAGAGAGTAGTGCAGCTGCAACTGTTGCAGTTGTGTATGGCACTTGTTCTGTGGATATGGAGACTCTCTCTCTTGTGCGCTACCCTTGGAGAAGGTGCGCTCTATTTGTCTTGAGTTGTTGTTGCAGTTAGCAACTAGGGTTTATCTGTTGGTTCTAGTATGGCTTTCCGGAATAATTTTGTCAAAGCTTAATGTGCTTGGGGGTGGCATGTGTGAATGCCTATGGTTGGGTGACAATGATGTGACATTGTTTATGGTTAAACGAGCATACCAAAATTTCAACATGGTATCAGAGTTGGTTTCCTTCGTATCAGTCTAACCGTTGGAAGGAAGATCCTCAGTTTACCCCATTGTCAAGCTCATTGAGCACTTACTAAGAAGGTTGCCTAAGTAGTGCACATCTCTTTCTCGGATCATATCTGCAAATTTCTGAAGTTGAGAAATTAGGGTTTCCTCATAAAACCCTAGGTTTGCAGTGCCAGTTCCTTCGTGCTAGTTGCAGCACCAGTTGCAGTGCCAGTTGTAACACCAGTTACAACACCAGTTGCAGCACCAGTTGTAGTGCCAGTTGTAGTATCGGTTGCAGTGAAAGTTTCTGTGAAGTGTTGGGACTAAATTTTTGGTTGTCCTAGTGCACCTTACTCTAGTACATCTCCAACTATCTTTAGATTACAAGTTGGAGCACCTTTGAAGTTTTAAGGTTCCTCATTGCTTGCCATTGTTGTCGGATGTTGCCACTACATGTCGATGCTGTCGGAGGTATGTATTCATATATGTTTAAAACTATATCACTATTTTGAGTGTGATTGCAGGAGAAGGGATCTCTAGTCTAAGAAACAATCATAGATCCAGAAGGATCTCATATCCAACACATTCAAAGGAACAATGCACTCCAGGTTTGATTGTTTTCATATGCCTTTAGTTGTTATGGCATTATTGTGATCTTATGAACATCTAGTTGTATTTTGATCCATTGAAGTTATGATTATCATACTAATCTCTGTTCAAAGTTAAAGTTAAAAACTAACTTTAGTCAAAGTATTAGATTGATTAAGGTTGAGATTTTAGAGTTTATTTGCATTATATTCTCGAACTTAGATTTCTGTCAAGAAAGCATATTGTCTTAAGTACATTGGACAAGTTGAAGAGAATACTTGTCATCTTGAGTGAAGGAGACTTGGAAGAAAATCAACAACACTCGTTCTTGAAGATAAGACTCCAGGTTCCAAGTTTGATTGATTAAATTAATAAGTTTCCAATTTGCACATATCAAGTTTGATAATTGCTACATTACTAGTTGTGACAACAATCCTTTAAAGGTTCTATTACTGCTAGATAGAATGAATACTTGGCAGCGTATAAATGCTAGTACTTGTTTGCAAGACGAACTAACATCTCCCCTAGAAGATACTTTGTAATGTCCCTTTCCAAATAGGAGCTCCAGAGAGGAGGCTTAATGGTCTAAACTGCCCCGTTAGACTATAGCCAGGGCCAAAGAGGGGTAAATAGGGTTACTAGAGGTCAC
>JZKD02S2045272.1:8409-21128 GCA_000966675.3 Picea glauca | reverse complement strand
TTGTACACTCATCCCAAATTATTCTTTATTTGTTTGGTAAATTGTAAAAAGCCTTTGTTTCCAGCATTTACATATCTTTTTGTCGTCACCTTTGGCGACCTTCTTCCCTTTTTGGAAAATGCGACCCATGTTGCCCTTAGTTGGGTCACTCCTTATCATCTACCCCTGTTGACATCGTCCATATACTCTGAGTATCCCACAGGCCACTTACCTCTGCCCTCTGAGTTTGTTCACTTTGTCCCACCTCTGGTACAACTTATCCCATGTCTTGTTGTCCCCCTGACACTCAACCTAGTCGAACGGTTGCGTCAATTTATACTCTGCACATACCCCCAACCAAGGGTAGTCTTGAGTCTCCATAAATATTGATTTCATCCATGTACCTCCTCAGTTCCTAACCTCACCTAGTAGATTTCACGAAGCCCTTTGCTTCTTGGAGTCACGTCCCCCTTTTTTTTCGACATCAGCACAGTTTCCAGAAGGGCGACAATATCTTGACTCTCATTACCTTTCCAATGAGAGGTCTCGGACGGCATAGGGAGAAACACCATTTCTCCCTATTGTCGTTGACCCCCGTAACATTCGACTTCAACACTTTCTCATGTTACGGTGGGTCTTACTTAGCGACTATTGCAGTTATTTCTTATATTTGCCGAAGACCTCTGAACTTGGTTGGGCTATCAATGCCTACAGAATCCATGATACTTCTTATAGATGTCACTGCCTACTATTCAGAGTATGTTCCTCCACAGAATTGTCTTCTGCCTTTATCACGACCGCCTCCGAGGGCACTGCAGTTGTCTATATCAACACACCATTCCTTTTTTGAGTTACATGACACGATCATGGGGCATGCCCGCCTCATTTGTACACAATTTATGTTTACACACCTTATGGAAGGTTGGGTTCTACAGGTTCCCTTCTCCCTCCAACGGGTAACTCTTGACACTCCCACTATCACTCTCTCTTACAAAGGCACTCTCAATAGAAGAAACATTGATGAATTTCGGCTATACGTATGCTCCTAACCTCATCCATCATGGGGCATCTGTTATCAATGAAATTTTGTCCGCAAATGGTTACAAGAATCCAGCATCGTCAAATAGTTATGAGGTCACTCATGGACCAAAATTACCACAAAAGAATTTCCAAAAGGTCCAAAACTATACAACCAGTGATAAAATTAAGGTGCGCTATGACTACACAGGGTGCGCGCGCACATGCGCAAACCAGAAACGCAGGAAAAATGCACATGTGCCCGATGCGCAATTGTGGTCGCTAAAAGCCATGCACATCTGAGAACGACGCATTTATGAGATTGGTCAGCCTCCCACCCACTTCTGGTTCAGCTTCCAAGTTGATTTGACACCCAAATCTCGACTGGATCCGACTAGGTGGCTGGTCAAAGACCTAAAAATGCCCTAATTAGCCTCTTTTCACACTACAAGTTGGTTGCACAATACCTCAAAGAGGTGTTATAAAACAAGGCCATGGGTACACTTCATTTTCAAGGAATTCAATAGCAAAGTTATGCTACTACTATTCTCTTGAGGAATCCTCTATTCTCATCAAGAGTATACTAGCACCATTACATTGGGCAATCCATCTCACCTCTTGAGTGGATTAGCTTGGGATTCTTTCACCATTTTCATTCAAAGTTGTAAGAAGAKMTTATTTGTGGGGGTCCAAGAGCCCTCCCTTGGAGGAAGAAGGGACTCATAGTCCTCTTTCTTCTTGGTGTTTTCTTTCACTAATATAATCCTTGCCATTGGTGACATGAGTCTTATTCGTTTTTTGTTCTTATGTCCTTATGCTCAACAGTTTAGTTGTTCTTTTATATTTCTTTCTCTAACCCTTTTCCTTTACAGTTATCTTGCTTAGCTAACCCAACTAAGCTTGTAAGCACCTCTGTTTTGTTCATCTAGGTGGCAAAAGAGGCGCAACAGTTTTCATGCACACATGTGCACATACCCCTCTTTTCATTCTTATTCTCCTTTTACTAAATTTACTAGTCTAACTTCCCTTATTCCAATTTTATGTTTTATTTAGTCAAACATCTTAGAATTAGATTCTTGTTAGTTTTCTAGTTTATAAGTTAATAATTAATTGTATGCTATGTTCTAACAAAGTCTAAACATTTTTATTATATTTTCTAGGCCATCTAGATTTTTATTGACTCACAATTTTGTTTACATTACGTGCCCTTCAAGACGCACTTTCGTGCTCCAAGGGTGCCACTCGCCATTGACTAGTTTGGAAGTTTGTCAGACACTTGGAGTCAACACTCCACTAGTCGACCTTGTGAGAGACTAAGGGATTTTCTAAGGGATTCCTCCTTATTGCGCACTCTTTATAATTCCTCATGTGAAACTGTCTTAGTCTGCCCTCACAGCATCGTGGACCTCTCTGAACAAGATAATCATTAACCTTCAATTCATGTCACGGCGGGAGTGCTAGTAGGCTGTGACAGGGAAACTGCCACACCTCTCCCTCATCCGTCTGGTTTCTGTGTATGACTCATTTACTCCATATGTGAGTCGGATCAGCAAGTGTCACCATGCCTGCATCCACTAACAAAACAATGTCAATAATCCAAATACATGAAATCCATACTAAATTCATCATCAATAATACATGTGTATAAATCAAATACTCAAACCAAAATACAAGTCCACTCACTGACTCAATCTGGAGTCTAAAGAATTTTGTTGATGTTGTTGGAGCCGCCTTTTACAAGTGGTTGAAATATAATTCTTGCAATCAAAATTTTACCCCAACATGTGAAGTGGTGATGGTCATTATAGTCCTAAGTCACTGTCGCTTAACCATTAAGCAAGTCTATCACTTTTATTACCTCGCGCTATCGCGCTTCGGTAGTTACAAGTCGCAAGGTTTCCAAACTTCGATATGCGAAGTCGTGAAACGGTTTTAAAAGTTCACCTGGGTTAGTGTCAGGGGTAAGTCACTTTAAACCCTAGTTAAGCACTGCCGAGGTTTCGCGACTCGGTGATCGCTCTCCCAAAAAACTATACCTTCGTAGCCCTGAGTCGCGAAGTCACGATTTTTATTAATTAAGCATGGGTTAATTAAGAACTTAAGTCAGATCACGATTTTTTAACTAAATCGCATCATCGTGTTTTCGGGTTTTGGGGGCTCAAAGGGTAGGAGTGAAATCTGCCGATACGAAAAACGCCGAAAAGGGGGGATTAAAGTCTAAAAAAAACTTAATTAAAGGAGCCAGGTTGGATTAATCGATGCATCGATGCAAACTTTAACACACACCGTCTACGGAGTAAATTTAAATGTTTTTTGCGTTGATTAGTGTTATGACTCATCAAACAATTATGGCATTTATTTTCAACTACGGTGAGGTGACAGATAGTAGGATCTCACTTTTACTGCTAAATCTTTCTTTAAGCGATTTGATCGTTCTGTTCGCAAGGACACAAAAGGTTTAAATGACTAAGATAAAGAGTTTTTTCCCTTAATTTTTTCAGTTCTCATTCTTGTTTACGCACAGAGCCATTTTACCAGGTTAATCGTTGTTTGTGATTTTCAAATTTGTTTGACAGGTAGTCCAGTTGCAGGTTTTATTCTCATGGCTCCACGAAAAATTCCCAAGTCAGCTGTCGAGAGTTCAGGTCAGGGTTCAAACGTTGTTTTCGACACCTTGCCCCAAAGTATTAATTCTATCAAGACATGGTCATACGTTTCCAACATCCTACTATCCAAGTCGATAGATTGTTCGGATGATTCTAGTGATAACGAGAAGGACGATTTATCAACCAAATACAAAATTGTCGCTCAAGAAGAGATGCACAAAATAGCAGCGAGGCCCCGGCTTCTTCCCTATTTGGATATGATCATGTGGGCGCTGGACCATGTGGACATCCCGACCAGGACGATTATCGGTGAACAAAAGGTGACGATTGGTCCTTCCGACTAGAACATTTGCAGGCAATGTATAAACTATCACCCACGTCAAACCTTACTCACAACGTCGAATTCCTAGAAGGCTTCAAGAAGAAGGAGTGCGAGCAGTATGCAAAAAGCATGTCTGATCTGATCAAGAATTGGGTCTCACACCCCGCGAAATTCAGGGCTGACTCCAATGGGATCTATTCAATCTGTTCTTTGGAGCCACAGTTCAAATACATAGCCATGATGACCTGCAGGTTGTATGGGAAGGAAGACACTACCCATTTCTTCCTCCCATGGGTGCCACTCATTCATACAGTTGTTGAGGGTTTCTCTTTCGATTGGGCCAAACTGTTGTCTGATAGTCTGACCGGTCGAATTACTGAATATCGAGCACATAGGGCGAGTAAGAAAGCAGCTTCATTCTTTATGTCTTATTACATCATGGATTCCATCTGCTTCATGACACCCTTCCCACTGATGAACTAGAGCTGGGCTCCATCTAGTACAGAGCCTATCCATGTCTACCACTCGAAGCTGTGGGAGGATAAAGACAAAGAATTCATCTAGAGATCTTCAACTAGGTGATGGTGCCACTGCATGTCACCATTTTTGGCCAGCCGCCTCCCAGTATATCAGATAGTGTCGCGACCAGCCTAAGTAGCGTGGCAGATTGGTATCTAGAGGCAGAATTTTCATATATCAGGGTTTTTGGCACCTCTGTCCCTCCATACGCCCTCCCGCTATTCCTACCAGATAATTTATTATGCCATGAGATTTCCAGACAGACTGTGCTCGGTGGAATAAGCAAAGAACTCAAAGGAGTATCAAAAACGGTATGGTCGCCCTTCCTTATTCATATTGGTGCGTATTCCTTGTTAGATTTTGGCCATGCCAAAGCCGAGGCTACAGATTTAGAAGAAATGAAGCTGGTAGATATTGATTTCAAGAAGCACGACCCTAGTAAGGTTGTGAACAATCCCCTGGCAAGCTGCGGCCTAAAGAGGTATGAACACAAGGATTCTCCACATGACAAAATATCCCGAGACGCGAGGTCCTTCGTTGAATTCCTAAGTCGGATTCAAGCCTTTCCACCCAGAGATATGCCCAAATTTTTTAAATTCCAGGAGCACCGACAAAGTTGTCTACCCCAGATTTTACAAGGTGAAGCCCCAGAGCTTCCAATTACAAAGCAGACAGGATCCAAAGATGCAAAGGTCTCGAGTCCTAGTGGGGAGAAGGACCAAGGGAAAACCAGGGAGGCTGGAACCTCAGAGCAAGGAGCCGAAGTCCCCCAAAAGTAGGATGGAAACCCCGAAAGGGGCATGCCAGGCAAGCAGGCCCAAGGCTAAGCAAAGATACCTTCATAGGGATCAAGCGACTCAATTTGGATCGCGTCAAACAAGCTGGTTACAGAGGTCACCCCGAAACAAACATCCAAGGAAATCAGCAATCTGATTGTTATTGTCACGCCCTTGCAGTTCACAAAGGGGAAACCTGATGCAGGATGGATTTTCAATGAAGAACTGATACCTATTTATGTACAGGAGATGCCTCGTAACAAATTTTTCTTTAACAAGAAAAGAAAGGCCATGGTAAGGCAAGGATTTTATCAAAAAGAGGGCGTAATGGCTAAAAAATTTAAAATCATGATAGATGGGAAGGTCACGAACCAGAGAGAATTTCCAGAGGAGATAGCCGGGAAACTAGGGGATTATGCTATAGCCAATCAGTAATCAGTTGGGACTTTGATGGCCCATTTGAAACGAAAGAACCTCCTGATCAGTAAATTGGAAGCAAAGTTGGCTACTGCCGAAGCGAATGTCAGGGACGAGGTGAGCAGGAGCCTTGAGGAAGCCCGAACAGCTGAACTGCGTGAAATCGAGAAGCTCAGGTTTGACCTCGAGTAGGCACGCCAGTCGGCGCAAACCAGCCAAACACAGGTAAGCCAGCAGGGGAAACAGATTATAGATTTGCAGTCAAAATTGGAGGTGGCCGAGAAACAGGTTGTAGACATAAAGGTGTTCAGATCGCAGGCCGTCGAAATTCGACATAAGGTACTTACAGCTCAACAAAACCTATTGGTAAAGGTGAGAACCATTCAGAACCATTTCCAGATGATAGATCAAATATTACAAAATATTTCTTCGAGAGAAAGAGAAGCCGGGGCAGCACAGGTCACTTTCCAAGACATTGTTATAGCTATAGCGAAGATAGAGATGGTCATCAGCTCAAAATTATCCATCGCGGAACAAACCAAAGGTAATATCCTTCTGAAGGTCTGGGAGTAGAACATATCAAAAAGCAAGGGGAGAGCTAATGAAGTAAAGAATTTTTGTGAGGAAATGTTCTCTTTGATAAGTAAAGGTTTGCTAGACCTTGATAAGGAGAGCAATGCTGGGACACTGGGAAAAATCAATATAGCTAAACATCTGTTGGACATCAAAGAAAACATGGAGAAGCAACAAGTGGAGATATCCCAGATTAGCCAGGTTGATATGGCCCAAGTGGACAAATGGCTAGTACAGCCAAGTTTACAATTATGCTCCATCGTCGCAGAGGACCGACAAGTGGGAAAAAGTTTACCGCAGTTGGCGAAGAGTTGTTACACTCTTGAAGCAAGCGACCAAGCAGAGCCTTCCAGGTTGATAGCCCAGTTGGTGGAGAGGTGCGTCACTTGCATCGAGCAGGTGAAAGGGCAGGTTTCTGGTGCAAAATAATGACAGATGTCTGCTGGTCTATTTTTAGAACCCAAAGAGTAAAGAAAGGAAGGTTCTCTACCCGCAGGAAGGAGGACAAATACAAAGAAGTGAAATGAATAAAATTCCCATTTTGTAACCGAAAACTTCTGGAACGATTGAGATTCAAATGTTTAGAAGTTTGTATAAATATGCATTTTGAAGTGAGAACCAGGGTTGGACCTTTCTTGGTCGATTGTAATAGAGACTTTCTTCCTTTTGAAAATTAATACAAAGAAATCTGAAGATTCCTGATTCCGTGAAGACTGAGTTATGAGTTTTGTTTTCTCTGTTATCTTACATTAAATTTCATTTCGCATATATATTTTTGATGAATGCTTAGCTACAATTTAGTGCAACTTCTACTGTGGTGACCAACTTTTTAGTCGTCTAATTACTTGCAGTTTTTCCTATGTATCGGCTATCAACAGGTACAAGACCTGTAAACTTTTTAGATCTCTATATTTTATGCTTCGTAAGATTACTTCTTTCCTTTTTCTTCTTCTATTTACAGGGCGATATTCTCCCTTGATAGGAGCCTCGCATTGTCGACTGCTTAATGTTTTCTCACATTTCATACATGATTCTTTAAAAAGTTAACTCAGTTACAGGAGAAGGCCTTTGGTTTGTGTTCTACCTTTAACATCGGATTTTGAAAGTTCTCTTTTATAAGGTCAAAAAATTGAAGTAGCATTTTAAACCTCAAACTTTCTTTTCATTTTTTATTCCTCCATGACTGTGCCCTTTGCAAGAAAGCCCATTATTGAACCAGGCCTATCGGATCAAACCAGCATCGCTTTGAACCTTTTTGACACCATACTTAAAACCGCCATCACCCGGGTCGAACTCGAACATTCATGGGCCACAATTGAATGGGATATAAGCATCCAGGAACGTTTGGAAGCAAGACAGAGACAAATTAGAAATCAACCTTAGCTTCCTTTTCCCGAAGATTGATTTTTCCCCTTTTTATATTTTACTCACTTTTCGATGCCTAGACCTTGTACTTTCTATCCTTAAGTACAGACTCTGGAACAACACCTTTCTGGCGCCGTTGCCGGGGACAAAGTTACGAAACCTTTTCCCTAGGAGAACGACATTTTTGCAAGTTTCTACCCTTTAATAGTGAACAAAGGGTGAACACCCTCTAAAGGCTTTTTCTTTTATCATTCACTTGGCGACTCCGTGTTTAAATAAGCTGGCATCCGGTGGAAGGAACACTAGACAAAACCTGGATGGTAAACAGACCACGCTCGTTTTCGATCCCAAAAAAATACTGAAAACAAGAGGCTCCCTTAAGCCAACCACTGCAGTTTACCAGCTTAGGTACACACAACCCAAGGCCAATAATCCTTTTGAACCTCTAAATTTGCACGAATCCCCCCCTAAAACCCTCAACCGAACATTAGCTCTCCCTGAAATTAAAAATGAAATTCATCCGACAACTTCCGGCATACATATAGGTGAAAATCCCTCAGTAAATTTAACAGCGAACGATATCCCACTGAATCTTCAGTTAGATTTCCCGACCTCGCAGAGTCTCAAAGACTATACCATATACTCAAATTCCACGCCCACAGGTTCCCCTGATTACATCTCTTGCAAATCTGAGGAACCAAGTCCTCGCATCCCTTATCCCCGTTCTTCCGTTTTCTTTTCTCTCGAAGAAGCTAAAGATTCGCTTTTAGTGTTCCAGAACCCTCTGTATAACGCACTATTTTCCTATCCAAGAATATTGATGGCGGTCGTCGGAGGGGGAGGTGGAGGGGTTTTAGGAGGAGGTGGTGGAGGAGCTCCAGGAGGAGGAAGGGGGGGCCAAGGGCCGCCCCCGCCCCACAGGGTTTTCACTAAAGTAGCTGCCAGATATGCGCCTCTGGTCCTGCATGTCCCTCTTCACGACCTTCCTAAAAATTACATGAAAAACTTACCAAAATTTACAGGGGAAGGGGACCTGACCACAGCCGAACATATAAATTTCTTTGATCAGTTCGCAGATATCCTAGGTCTCGAGCACGAAGATGTATATTCGAGGTTATTTGTTCAGACTTTCGAAGGACAGGTACGAGCCTGGTTTCGAAGTCTACCCGCGGGTTCGATATTATCCTATGATGCCCTAGAAGACTCTTTTCTTAGATAATGGGGCGAAAGAAAAGACCATTTGTACTATTTGACCCAGTTCAGGTCTTTAAAAAAAAAAAAAATCGGAAACTGTTATAGAATTCATTCAAAGGTTTAACAAGATGTATAATAAGATCCCAGTCGAGGTTAAACCATCCCAACCTGCAACCAAGGTAACCTTTGCGGGAGCCTTCGAACCCGATTTTCGCACTTCTATTGAGAGAAAGGAGAGGGGCTACCCTGACCCGAATGCAAGATGACACCGTAGAGATCGAATCTAACATGATGGCTTCGATCAAATTAAAAATAAAAGTAGAAACGGGAAACCGAGAAACCAAACGTTTTAAGGAACAAGCGGGACCCTCAAGGCTTAGTAGATCCTCAGATGATAAAATGTATGATATGGCTAGGATAATTAAAGAGTTATCTAATAAGATTTCTAGAATGGAGCTAGATCAATCCAAGGCAGATTCTTTCGTTAAGAGGGAATTCAGAAGAAACCCCAACCCTCAAAATCAACAAAGACAGATTAAAAATGAAGACCAAAAAATTCAAACTCCTTTAAAAAATGAAAATTTTATAGGGGGAAATGACCTGCAAGATTTTGAGGATCTGGAAGAAGACATAAACAATTTGGGTGATGACTGCACACAGCCTCATTTAACTAAAGAAGATTACGAGAAGTCCTTGGACACAGAGCAACCGTCAAATAAAGATGATGAAATAAACAATATTGATGTTTATGTCTATCAACAAATGGTCGAGGTCTAACATAAGTACAACCTGAGGCCTAAAAACAAACCTGTGTCGACTCCTCAACCTAAGAAAATTCTTCCTAGAGGTGAAATATACGAGCCTGCCCCAAAGGAGACCGAGATACCTAATAGCAAAATAAAAGGGGCGGATTCGCAGAATCCCAAAGTAAAGGAGGCTGAGACCCAAGCAAAAGAAACTAAGACAATTGAAACACATACACCGATAAAGAAACTCACGGAAAATAAATCAGCACAAACAAATAAGTTAGAAAGGAAGGAATCTGAGGTTTCAACTAGAGAAATGGACAAAGGTGGGGGAGGTTTCAGCCTTGAAAATGAGATAAATAAGATCAAAATACCAATCCCTCTCGTCGAATTAGTAAAGAATCCCGTGTATCGAAAGCAGATAACCAAAATGATAGGTTTTTCGGATCTAGAAAGTCACTCTGATGTGATAAACTTGGAAGATGATAAGCCTAATATCACTTTTGGTCCACATTTCAAGGGTGCCAGAGACACCGTCGCTCCCTTCTATATTACCCTGAATGTGCATGATCGACTGTTGCATAACTGCATGCTAGACTTTGGAGCCTCACATAATGTGATGCTCAAGTCTATTATGGACAAACTAGGCCTCGAGATCACCAGGCCTTATGGAGATCTCTACTCTTTCGATTCAAGAAGAGTTAAGTGCATGGGTATGATAAAAGATTTAGTAGTCACTCTTGCACAGGTTAGCTTATGGTATCCAAAACAATTGATAATCTCCCTTCTCCATATATGTTCACCATTAGTTATTCAAGGATGTATTGTCCTCCACATTGTGTGTACTTAATCGAATGGAAAAAAAAAAATCATTGAGTTAAGTCCAATCATATATGAATTGAGTTGTTGATCCCAAAAATAAATTGCACTTCACCCATTGAGTTATTAAAATCATGATGATGTTGATTGCATCCTAAAATCATGATGATGTTGATTGTTTCCTAAAATCAATGACGTTTCTGGGAAGCAATGTACATAGACCATTCATGATGATGTTGATAAAGCAATGTACATAGACCATTCACGATGATGTTGATGTTCCCTAAATTAAATTAAAGTTAGGTGGAGTCAAAGTAGATAAAGCATCATTTTAGATTTCAAAAAGAGATTAAAGTAAACATAGGTTGTTATGATATTGAGGGGTTTTAGTGCCTTACACATCTTTGTGTAGTGTATACCAAGAATACATGAACTTCGATCGAGATGCAGTGGATGCTTAGGTGAGGGAGTGAACATTGCTATTTAAAAGTTTTAGTTGTTGATTTTAAAATCAATAATAAAATAAAAGTGTTTGAAGTCATCAAGATTGTTCTTTGGCAAGGATTGCTCCTACAAATGAATGGAGGACATTGTCATAAAATGTATTGTTACATTTTGCAAAGATGAAGGCATGCTCCATGGTTAAAGGTGAGGGAGGTGCTCGTGAAATTGAAATAAAAAATTAATATTTTGTGAAGTGAAATTAAAATAATAAATCAATATATTTTAATATATTAAAAACTTAATTTCATCTAGTAAAATGAATTAAAATTTTAGGACTAGAGTTATTTTAAGAGTTATTTTTATTGATATTGTTGTACTTAATATAAGGGTTATTTTAAGAGTTATTTTTATTGATATTGTTGTACTTAATGATGAAATGATTAAAGTATAATTTCAATAATTTTTTATTCTACTTGATAATTGAATAATAACATGCATCTAAACCTTGATCCCAAACCTTATCATATTAAAAAAAAATACAAGCAAGTTGCAATTCCAAAGTATGACCATGTGCTTCCTGACGCGAGTAACCATGTCATAAAATTCTAAAATATCTTATTTTATTTCACGCCCGCAAAGAAGGAAAAGGTGAGGATTGTGCACCATGTAATTTGATTTTCAAAAAAATAATAATAATAATGCAACCATATACAAAAACATAAACATAATAAGTAGGTGAAACTATGTACAAGAACATAATTTAATTTTTTAACTATTTTAACGAAGGATTTTTTTTTGGTCAATAATAACATTGGCAAGGTTTACTTGCCTTGTGCATGTAAGGAAATCTTGAGTGCTATATACGATACAAACACAAAATTTATTTTATTTAATAAAATGTTTTTAATAAAAGTTGAAGGTTAATGTTATTTTGTATTAGCAAGGTATAAAAAAAATGGTTATTTAAAAAACATCATCTCAAACTACATATACATATACATGTTCATTCGGGTTTTCATATAGGTAGAGAAGAGAATGAAAGTGGGGTTTCACATAGTATAGTATAGAAGAGAATGAAAGTGATGGAGATATTTATAGTTTGGAGGAAGATGTAATAAGGTGGAATTTTAAAAAAAAAAACACAATGATTAAAGATAAGTTTACAAAAATGAGTAGGGATGATGACATGTATAAAATGAGTAGGGATGATGACATGCATAAACGAAGTAGTAAAAAACAAGGTGGGTAAGAAGCAAAGTGAAGGAGTTGAGAATGTTGTTTTTGAGGCTTTAGGATTTCATTTAGGTGACAGTTTTCTTGATATAAATTAGAATCAATTTTGGGATAGAATTAAGTATTAAAAACAAATAGATGATTTCAACAATATTGATGTGAAATATGTTTGTCCCTTTTATGAATACATGATGAACTAATAAATTCAAGAAACTCATTAATTTCATGTCGAGAATCTAGAAATTTTAATTTAGAACAACCCATATGCAATTGTGCCTCCAATTCTAGTCATTGTGGATCATATATTTGTTTCATCTAAGAAAGATTTTGATAAAGAAGAATGGACCAAATATACCTACTATGTAATAGATGATTGTCACATAATAGAGGTAAGGAGATAATTATCATAAGAGTATCCAACTAGTGAGCAATTTATAGTTTTCATATAGGTATAGAAGAGAATGAAAGTGGGGTTTCACATAGTATAGTATAGAAGAGAATGAAAGTGATGGAGATATTTATAGTTTGGAGGAAGATGTAATAAGGTGGAATTTAAAAAAAAAAACAATGATTAAAGACAAGTTTACAAAAATGAGTAGGGATGATGACATGTATAAAATGAGTAGGGATGATGACATGCATAAAGGAAGTAGTAAAAAACAAGGTGGGTAAGAAGCAAGGTGAAGGAGTTGAGAATGTTGTTTTTGAG
>JZKD02S2045260.1:496508-509906 GCA_000966675.3 Picea glauca | reverse complement strand
ATTGACTTCGTCAATATTTACTGCTGTATTTGCTCATATATTGAACTTAGATAGTCACTGATTTATGAAGTATTAACCATTATTGCACGTATTAGTTTTATTGTTGTCTTGTCTCAAAAGCAGGTGCCTTCTCCTTGGTTATACTTTGTTGGACTATCTCTTTGGGCGGTAATTTCTGAAAGGGGAAACTAGCCTTAATCATTTGAGCCTTTCCCTTTCAAACCCCAGATTGCCAGGGACGTCTCCCTTGGGCCTAGCCTCCCTAAATAGAAAGGACCTCCCCATTGTGGTGACATTGGGTGGGGTAGGTCCTTGTTACGCCAGTTTGGCCTTCTACTTTATAGCCTTTGCTCCTAGCTACAAACTGTGCGATAACACAACCAAAGGTCACTGCCCTGGCGTGGTAACCAGATAATGGCAATGTCATACTGCTAGGTACCCATGAACATAATGGGCTTGCTCGTGATGAGACCCCCCATCCTCTTGGCTAGGTATTTTTTTGTCATTTTTCTTCGGGTCCCTCTTGTTTCTTATTGAGAGGCTATTTTATTGCCTTCTCGGGGATCCCTGAGCGAGGCATCTCTAGGTTTTATTTTTTTATGGCTTTTACCTCTTACCAGCTGCTTTTACCTCCTGGGCCTTTAGCCCCTTCTTCCCACAAGATAAGGTGTAACCCCACAAAAAGGTCATCCTAATGTCCGGACTAGGGTAATGGGATAGATGAGTGGGAGATAAGATGTAAGAATGATGATATGATGGGAGTGGACGATGGCTCTTCAAAATCCCCTCTGGTGGCTAACCGAAACTTATGGGTACAAGCTTGCTAGGGTACCCTGTCAATCCCCCCAACCTTGGTCAAGTGGGTTAATGTAAGATTCAAGCAGTCGTTAGAAATGAAAGAAATTTGATGCATATATCTGAAGGTTAGAATGATCAAATATGACACATACCATGATACCTGGACCAATTACCTCATGGAGCAAGAGTCTTCCCGATATAGGTCCAAGCCGAAGGTGATGGATGCTGCTATTGCTGACAGGACAAGTCTGATGAAGAAGAAGAAAGATGGGCCCTCCAGGGCTATGCTCAGGTCAATCCTGCTCTCGGTACTCTATGTCTAGGACCTGTGGGCCTCGAGACATGATCTCCTAGTTATCCCTAGAAATCGGGGATAACATCTGGCTCCAACTCGGGGACNTTACTTTTAGTTGGCCAATAGATTTGTTGGAAATCATTGGAGATTCTAGCAATGTTAATTACTTTCATCTATCAATTATTAATGAGGAGAAAGGAACTAGTTCCCTCTCTTGGTTTGAGTTATTTGAATCGTGCTTCCTTTCTTCCTTCCCAAAGGAGCAACCAAATAAATATACTATTATTAGAGGGGTGTTCATACACTTTCCTTGACATTCGAGAAGAGTCGATTTGACAAGTTTTCATCCCTTCAAAGTGTTAGTGATATTCACCTCAATTCTCTTTAAAGGAGGCTTTTGAACATCATAGATTTTTTATCCAAAGGGATCATTGCATATGTAAGGTTTTTGGTTCTCATGCCGAGAAAATTCAAAGATAATGGGACGTGGGAAAAGTCTTTAGTCGTTTCTTTATTGAGGTCTAGTTGGAGTCTTTCCCAATTTCTTTGAAGAAACCCTTTGTTAAAGTCTTGATTGAAGGATCTTTGTAAATTTTTTGTAATTCTACATCAAAGAAGCGGGTTAAAGTTAGGGGAGGACCCAACTTCAATAAAGTTTTTTCCCACTCTCGCTTCTCACATCATCTAGTTGTTGACTAGTAATTAGGTGGAGGAAATAGAAAACTTAGACCCCATTCTTTTACCCCCAATGCCTCTTCACCCCCATTCTCACATTACTTACATCATATGAAACATGAGGGACAAGAGGTGGAGTTTCATCTACCATCATAATTCTACCCCTTTCCCACCTTTATATTCTCTCCCCTTCCAAAGTGGAATGTAGGGTATGAGGGGTTGATTTTCTTTTATTTCTAGATACCACCCCACGTTCTATTCCTCACACCACTATATAGCATAGTTTGATTTGGATTGGATCATTATATTATTTTTCATATATCTCGATGCTTTCAAAGTGGAAAAAAATGGAGAAATTAGCTTGTAGGGTCATTTTAATGGTAGGTCCTAGTTCGAAAAATTGGGGTTTGAAACTTTCTAGAGCCATTTTTGAGGCATCAAACGACGTTTTTGGGGGTCAAAAATTTCTCCACTTGAGTCGAGACCCCTTGAATTCATTCTACACATCAAGACCTTTCCAATTGTGCAAAAAATGTCTCAATTAGAGCTCGTATGCAATCATTATGCCTCCTACAAGTTGACCTACCATGTTGACCATCATGGTACGAGTGGATGCCATGTCACCCCCCATTACTCACGCATATGGGGCTAACCATATATGGACTTTCAAGAATATTCTAGAAGGTCCAAGACCTTATCACAATTCAACGTTGAGGAAATCAAAATCCTATCCCTAGATGGCTACCGAGAAATGTTAAATACTAGGCCACTAGAAGGAGGAGGGGTTATATTCTTTAGCATTGTATTTTTTTCATAGTTGAGTATGGCACCTAGGAGTGGTATTTTGAGAGAATAATAGAGTAGGAGTGATTATGTAATATCCATACATGCCCCAATGTCAAAGACAACTCCACATAGAGTTCCTTTTTCTTTGTACTTGTATTTGAAGAAAAGAGAGCAAACAAACCTCATCTTCTTGTTGGGTTTTCTCTCGTATTTGGATTCCTAGGTCAAGTATTACGTTCATTTGTGTCGATGGTGTTTATTTTGTGCATGTCCTTTCATTTTTATATTTTAGCTATTTCTTAAATTCAAGTAAAGCTAGCAATTAACTAATTTGGGATCTATGTGTTGGAGTTACTTCACACACACCTAGGATTTTTTTTCCTAAGGTTTTTCCTTGTTTATTAGTCATTATCCAGTCTCCTATATTTTAGAAAGAATATTCCTTTAGGGAGAATATTCTCTTCAGATTTCACTTTAGTTTAACTAGTTGAGTGGAGTCTAGATGTTGCATTGGTTTTGTCACCATGCAACATTGGGATCATGAAAATGACCAACATATTGCTACCAATGGATCAATATATTAGTAAGAAAAACACATTAGAGAAAGGCAGGGAATTATGGGTCCCCTCTTCCTCCTTGGGAGGGCTCTCGAGTTCCCTAATTGAGAGCTCTTCTCTCCTTACAATGGAAGAAATGGAAAATGGTGAAGAAAAACAATGGCCTATTCCCTCAAGAGGTGAGTGGAATGACCTATTGCAATGGTGCTTTAAGGCTTCAAAGAGAAAAAGGGATTCTCAAAGAATAATTCTTGCAGCATAACAATACCTTGAAGATCTTATTTTCTTAGCACACCCATGGCTCTTATTTATAACATCCATTCATGGAAAAATGTAATTGGTTTATAGTGTGAAAAAGGGGCCTTTTAGGGCACCCTCTAGCCCTTGACCAACCTCCAAGCTAGATTTCACTCAGATATGAGTGTGTTGGATGCAGACCTAGTCAGGATAAGAGGCTATTTTTGGGAAGAGGAGATTGAAAGGAGGAAAGGACAACTGGAAGGAAAAGTAGGACATGTAAGGGAAGCAGGCGAGGCACGCATGCAAGGAAGACATAACGACACTAGGGTTACTGTTTTTGTAATGTATTGTAATGGATTATGGGAGAAGAATATAAATAGGTAGTACTTAGAGGAAGGAAGGGGCTGACCAAAGGAGCAACAAACATAGAATAAAGAGAGGATGAAAGCAGAGAACGAATGGTAGAGAGTTGTAAGAATTGTACTACTCAGTAAGTTGGTGAGCTAGGGAAGCAACGAGAGAATCGATCCCAAGGGTTAGATTGCAGGATGAGGATCATGGTGCGAACTAGTTAGCCTCACATGGATCGAGGATCCTTTTGAAGAAAGTAAAATCTAATATTGTAAACATGTGCGGCGTGACATATTATTGAACCATAATAAAGAGCTTGAGAGCCAGATCTTTGTGGATATAGCCCAGGAGGGGGTGAACCATGGTAAATACTTGTGTTATGTGAATGAATGCATGCGTCTTTATTGCTATTAAGTGATGAATGTTAGATGAATGAATTAACTATTTAGATCTCGTATTTCACATGCATGAATAAACTAACTTCTATAATAAGATGTTAGACTGAATAAATAAAGATTACAAGGTACAACCATACATCTCCACTCATTCCTAGGTTACAAACACCTGAGTATTGCATCCACCCATAGAGATATCTTGGGTGAGACTGCATAGTGCACTCTGTGTGTTGCGTTGCCTTTTGGTCTACGAGAGGGGTCGATAGTTTTAGAGGGCTTTTTTTGGGAGCTTATCAAATATGAACTGGGGTCAATATATGACAGTAAGGTAGGATCAGGATACTTGATAAAGAATCATACATAAAAGAATAGAAAAACCAAAAAATGGTTCCATTGTTGGAACATGATGGGATTGAGTATATGATATTTATGGAAGACGCGTCAAAAGAATGCCAAACTGGACGAAAAGATGTTGAGATAATGAGAATATAAAAGGGGAAGTTGAGACTGTGGAATCCAACAAAGGCATAGATAGAGAGTTGGTTGAAAAACAAGGAGTTGGAGTTTTCATAGAAAGATAATAGACACTTGAAGTTGACACTACGCAAATATATTGACAAGTACATATTCAACGACTTGCATGAAGTATTTTTCTGTGATTTCCCGCATGTGTTGTAGTAGTGGATAAAAAGGTTGAAAATCAATTATCCCACAAATTAGATTAGATAGCTAGAGTGGAATCTTGTAGAGATCGCACAGTTACAATGAGTTGATAACAAGTTTACACAAGAAGTAGAGTTCTAGTTAGACAACATTGTTGCAGGATTTATCACAAAATTTGCAGTAGATACATCAAAGTCTTACAATGCGAAATAACAAGAGTTCTTGAAGGGACCTCGAGGTAGGTTTATCATATCATTATATACTTCTATTAATACATTACTATATAACAAAGGTGTAATGACAATGGAGTCATATAACTAAACTTCCCTGCGTGCATGGGGGAAGGGGGAAAGCAGTAACAAGAGAAGGAGAAATGGAGGGAGATATGGATAAAGGAAAGAAGGAGGAGGCCTTGGACCCAATCATGATGGATGAAGACCAGATCAAGAGGATCATGGCAACAACTGGAAGAACATGCAGTGGAGCACCCTACCAATATAAGATGAACACCAAGAAGAGAGTCGTAGCTATGAGGGAGGGCTTGGAAAGTGATGAAGAAGAGGTAGAGGATCTTTGGGTTGTGGAGAAGATTGAGGAAATCCTGTGTGCGACATATGAGAGGAAGAAGAGAGGTCCAAGAGCGGGAATAGAAGGAAACACTCCTATCCATATCAATTTTAGTGTGGAACCCATAAACCCATGTGTGACTAATACACCAAGAAGGACACCACTATTTAGAAAACCGAATTTCAGGAGAAGGAGGACAACCGAAAGTACATCTACACAAGGAAAAAAAACAGGGGGATCCAGTTCAGGAAGAATTATTCAAGTATCTACACCGTGCAGAGGTAGTAGTTCAACATTCAGGATGGCAGGACATGATCCCACCATTATATTACAAGAATTCAAAGGAGAGGCATCGAAGGACCCTAAGAAGCACTTGTTTATTTGCAAAAATGTCTGGGAAGCAAAACAGATCATAGATGATGACACTAAACTTGCGCAGTTAGCTATCATGCTAAGATATTGTGCACTGGATTGGTACATGAGTTTAGCTACAAAAATTCCGCCAGGGACAACCAGAACGATTGGATAAATCAAAAATCTATTGATAAATAAATTCCAAAAGCCTAGTTCACAGGATCAATACATGAATGAGATGATAGAGATTAGATAGAAACTAGGAGAATCTGTATGGGAAATTGACCAGAGATTCAAACGATTGAAAGGAAAGCTAAAGTATGTCATGAAAGATATGCAACATATACATCTGTTTGTATCACTACTACCACACTTGAAATACCCTTTGCGACAACAAAAGTTTCAGACACAGGAAGAGGCTCTATAAGAATCCCTACAACTGGAAGAGAACTAATATCAGAAGATAGATCCAACCATAGAGGAGCTGAAGGAGGATTTGAAGAACTTAACATTCTAGCTAAACCAAAACAAAGGTAAGGACAAAAGAGAAGTCATTTGGTGTACCACATGTAGGAAAGAAGGACACCATAAGAATGAATGTATGACATTTGTGCAGTACATGGCAGTATGAATGCCAAACTCGTTGCCAACATGAGGACTACAATGTGAGATATGTAAGAAATAGGGGCATGATCCATATCACTGCCTGAGGATGTAGAAGTACCAGACAGTACATAAGGGCTCATATTGAAACTTTTGCATGTCAGTAGGCCATGATGAAAAATATTGCAGGACCATGGACCTAATGAGGGAAAGAACATCAAATGCATACAGGGTGCAGGCAGAAATGATGACTAGGAAATATGCACCATAGTTTAACCAAGTACCAACCCCGTATAACACTGTGCAACGACAATATAACACTGCGTAGAAACAATATAACACTGTGCAGCTGTAGTACAATACCACGCAACCACACTAAAATCCTGTGTAGTATAAATAGGTGCCCCAGTACAATGCACCATGAAGAGATCGAGTTGGCTACAGAGGTGGAGGAAGAGGAAGAGGAGGCTTTGGAAGAGGCAGAGGACTAGTGGTATGCCACAACTTTCAACAACCAGGACATTATGCAAGAGAATGTCCACTCCCACCTGCGATGTGTATGTATTTTTGCGCATCATATCATGACACGAAAGAATGCTCTACACTATTAGGGAATATCCAGGAGAAGAGAAATCAGAACAACTAGAATGGTTAGTGGATTTTGGAAGAACCAAGGGATGACGAAAGAAACATCAACATAGTTACGCAGGGAGGAGCTAAGACAGGAAACAACGTAGTAAGACAAGATCCAACACAACACCAATGGGTTAAGAAGAATGCCGAACCAAAGAAGCAGTTTGATGCACAGAAAGAAAATGAGATATTCAAGAAGGCTAGACAAGAATTCATGAATCCATACATTGGATCGACATCAACTACACAACATGATAAGGAAGTACCAGCATACAATATTCCTCCATCACTGGATCACACCAAAGAAGCACAACCCCTGGGACAAGTAAGTACGATTAAGGGCTTCTTGCAATCATGTGTTAAACTACTAAATGATCCATCCTTTGTTAAAGTATTACAAAATATGCTAGAAAGATGTAGCATAGAGGTAGAAGGAAAGATAGAACATAAAACAATTAATAATATACATACAAGGAGGAGAACAAGCAGAGAATTTAGACTAAACGCCAACATTGGAGATTTCAACATGGGAGATATTATACTAGATTTAGGATCCTAAGTAAATGTGACATCCAAGAAGACATGGAAATGTATGGGATATCCCACATTAGGATATTCACCGGTTCATATGAAACTAACAAATCAACACAAATTTCTACCAATTGGAAGACTAAAAGGGGTAACAGTAGATCTGGATGGAGTATGCACTAACGTTGATTTCAAAGTAATAGTGATAGTGTATGGCACAACACCTTATCCAACATTGCTTGGCTTGGATTGGGAGTTTTACAATTAGGCCATAATCAAATTAAATATGAGGAAGATGACATTCGAGTCAGGGGAATACAGATTCATTACRCCATTGGATCCATCAGAAGGGGAAAGGTTTGTAGAACCTACTTTCTTAGACCTGGAGGAAATTAACCAATTAAACATAACAACCGCATGAGAAGAAGATTATRTGAACCCAACTGTAGATGGGGTACTCAGTTGGCGAAGCATCACCTCATGCATGTCTGACTTAGATACAGGATTAGAGAATTGGCAACAGAGGTTACATGAAGTCTCCACAAGAATATGTGCAAGAATAGACCGCGCAGTAAGATGGGTAGGTACAGAGATAAGGGAACCTCCTAGCTTCCATGGGGTGAATGACTTAGAAGCATTCTTAACACGATACAAAGATGAAGTGTTAGAAAATCATAGGCTCTTATCCCTAGATATGGAACTCAAGGAAACACCTGCAAGATGGTGGGGTGCGCACAAAGAAACAATCAAGGACTGGTACCAATGTAAGCGATTACTGTGCATCAGGTTTGGCACAGAATGAAGAAGAAACCAACTACATAAATATGATGGATAGGGGGCACCAACAAAACAATTGGAGAAGTGAAGAATGCTATGGAGGATGACACCACTAGAGGAATGGACTCATCATTTTGTTCACATATTAGAAGGGATTCCAACAAACTAGTATACAGACCAGGAATTGCGTAGAGGAACTACAAAACTGATAGTATTAAAACATAAATTTACAGTCACATTCTCATTTGAACATGAGAACCCCAACATAGACTCATCACTTAAACGAATCAGAGGGGTGATATTCATTAAATAACTGGAAGTTGAACTCATGACAGAAGAACAATACCAGAACAAACATATAGTAAAAGAACTACTGTCATGCTACCATGTGCAGGAAGAGGCACCAGATGAAGATGACCCATGAAACATTCAGATTGCGGAAGTTGAAGGTGAAAGAGAAGTGGAAGGTCCACCTCTAGAATCATAAGTATTTTTTCTGCCGATCAAGGTGAATAAAGTCAACATTTGGACAACTGTTTGGGATGAGCAAACAATGGAAAGCATAACAATGTTATTGCACGAGTATAACGACCCGTTCCCAACAACGTTAATAGAAATGAAAGGCATAGAAAGAGAGCTAGGTGAAATGAATATACCTCTCAAATATGAGGCAAGACCGATAAGACAAAGACCCTATAGACTAAACCCCATATATAAGCAAAAAGTCAAAGCCGAAATTGATAGGATGTTGGAGGTTGGAATCATAAAACCCGTGGAGGAATCTGAATGGGTAATCCCTATGGTAGTTCAAGAGAAAAATTAGGGAGGGATAAGGATATGTGTCGACCTGAGGAAGTTGATTTATGCATTCCTACATGACCCGTTCCCTACTCCCTTCATAGATGAGGTGTTGGAGAACGTAGGAGGACAATAAGATTACTCATTCACTGGCGAATTCTCAGGCTACCATCAGATCAAGATAGACCCAGAAGACAAATAAAAGACCACTTTTTTCCATGGAATGGGGATCCTTCTAGTACACAGTCATGCCATTTGGACTGAAGAATTCAACAACAATATTTTCCAGAGTAGTCATAACTTCATTCAAAGAATTCATCCACCAGTTTCTAGAGGGTATACTTGGATGATTGGACAATCTATAGTTTATTGAAAGACAATGTAGAGGTGTTGAGGCTGATGTTAGAAAGATGCAAGAAGTGTCAAATATCTTTAAACATCAATAAGTGGATCTTTGGAACAACCTTTGGGTTACTATTGGGCCATATACTATGCAAACAAGGCTTGCTAGTAGATCCTACCAAAATTGCAGTAATTGTTAATATACCACCACCGAAATCAATGCATTAGTTTAGAGCAACATTGGGACACACATGATACTACAGGAATTTTATAAAAGGATATGCACAGATCACTGTGCCAATGGAGATATTCTTAATAAAAGACAGTAAGTTTCAGTGGAATGAGGACTATCAACGAGGATTGGACACCCTAAAAGAGAAGATGGTAACCGCATCAATACTAGTATTCCCAGATTGGGAAAAGACATTCCATGTGCATGTAGATGCATCATCCATAACACTTGGAGCTATTTTGGCACAACCAGGAGCAAGAGAATTGGACCCCCTATAACATTTTCTAGTAGAAAACTATCAGAATCAGAGTAGAATTACAATACCACAGAGAGAGAAGTCTTAGCTATGGTCTGTGCACCTCAAAAGTTCAAACATTATTTATTGGGAAAACATTTCAAGATGTTTACAGACCATTCAACTCTCAAATACCTAGTCAACAAGTCAGTGTTGTGGGGTGGGGGGGGGGGAGAATTTGTAGATGGTTATTGTTGTTCCAGGAATTAGACTTCAAAGTGATAGTCAAACTAGGGAAGTTGAATGCAGGACCTGATCACCTATCAAGGATAACTATTGGAGAGGAGCCTAGGAATCTAGAGGAAACCTTTCCCAATGCACAATTATTTTCAGTCCAAGTAGCCGATGAATATTTTGCAAACATCATTGAATAATTGAGTATAGGGATTGCTCTATAAGAATTCAACACCGCACATAAGAAAAATTTGGTAGTTAGGGCTATAGACTATCAATTGATTGCAGAACAATTATACAATATTGGTGCAGACAACATCTTGAGAAGATGTGTACTAGAACATGAAAGACCTAGGATTTTAGTAGAATCCCATGAAGAAATAGCAGGAGGACATTATGCAGGCAAATCTACCATGCATAAGGTATTGCATGCAGGACTATGGTGGTTGATTGTTCACAGAGACTCAAAGAACTTCTTCCAAAGATGTGATGTATGCCAGAGAGTTGGTAAACCAAATAGACAGTACGAGATGCCCCTTAGACCACAAGTAACCTTGCAGGTATTCAAAAAATGGGAAATAGATTTTGTGGGACCAATTAACCCACCATCAAAAAGGTCAGGAGTGAGGTATTGTTGGCCCTCGACTAAGTTTTGAGGAATACTTGGTCATAGTTGACCGTTTGGTACTTTGACTGCCTGTCGAAGATGGAGCGCATAGCGAAGAGGAGATCACGAGATCTCACCATCTTTTGTGGAACCCTTTTGGGTTTTTTGGGAATATTGTAATGGGAAAGGGATGTCGACCTTTGTTTAGGCATTTTTCTATGTATAAATATAGGTCTAGGCCATGTAAGAAGGGGGCCTTGTCTAGTCGATGGCCTAGTGCATAAGTTGGACCGATGTGATCAGAAGTCTGTGTGACTATAAGAGCTTTGTGTATGCTGTAATAAGTGCTGAGTTCATAGAGTGTGAGAAGGCTTAGTGCTTGGATCTACCCAGGGAAAGAGGATCTAGCGAGCTACGCAGATCTCTTGTCCTATGTGGGGTAAGGGTCATTGAAGCTCTGTGTAACTACTTGACTGAGATAATATAAAGAAGGCTTTGTGGACGTAGCCCCAGGGTGGGGGTGAACCACAGTAACTCTGTGTATTGTGCTGATGTGTTTGTCTCTCTCTTGATAAGTACTCTGATATGTTTAGATAGATTTATTGATGCTTTTTGTTTATGAGATATGAATGCATGTTAGATATGATACATAATATGCTAAGTGATTAATATTGAGTATAACCTGTTTATCATTGCTAAGTGATAGATCTGAGTAATTATTGCGGTGCTCTGTGCTTTCTGCGAAGTGTATTAATGAATGTATGTTAGGAAATAACTGATGCTAAGTGCGTTGTAAGCAAGATAATCACAAATATGTGTCCCTGCTAAGGTTGCAGACACCTGAGTCCTGCAACCACCCCTATCTCTACCTCGGGTGAGACTTCATCTACTTTGCAGGTGTTTCCGAAAGGGCCGGTAGTTAGGGCTTTGTTGGTGTGCTCTTGAGCGTTGAACCCTGGGTCTACCCCTGTGCCAACAAATGGTTCCGTTGCCGGGACCTGGAACTGTGATTGTTGGGAATTGAAGAAGAAGAATCTTTGTGCGAAATAAGATCTGTGCGTAGATCTATTTCCCTAGTGCGTAGTATTCTGTTTGACCTGCGAAGCTTTGTGACAAGAAAGAAAGGCCAGATATGAAGAAGAGAGGTCAGATCTGAAGAAAAAAAAGTCAGATCTGCGAAGAAAGGGGTCAGATCCGCAATAAAAAGGTAAGATCTGTAAGCTATGTTCTTTGATAAAGGTAAGAATTGTTAAAAGTCTTAGATCTGGAAGCTTTTTTCTCTCTAGAAGTAAGATAAGTGAAATTTCTTGTTTTCTAAAGCATGTTTCTAAGTATGTTTGATAGATTCTATCCTAGCTTCAAAACCAGAGCATTAATAGATGAAATAAAGTTTGATATGAATAGATATGATAATTATAGTGATAGATACATTATACCTATGCATAGAAAGAATTTTGGGACTAACCAATGGATGTAGGATCCTAGAAAGAAACTTTTGCGGGCTAACTGTTATGATCCTAGCACACAATACATGAAAAATTGGGGATCATTAAAGAGAAAGAGAGGATTAACTATTTTTTACAATTGTAGAAGGCTCGAACATCTTGCTAAGGAATTCCCTGGGTGAAGACCCAACTGTCTTTGTTGTAAGGCTATGGACCATGCAGTACTGGATTTCCCTAGAATGATTGCTAGGCTTGAAAAGATGAATATAGAGAAAGCAAGAGATAAGAGACCAATATTATAGCAGAAACCCAGAAAGAATAAAAAAAGATATTGCTACAGATGAGAGATACCTTGAATGACCACTGACATGTTAGACTATAAGAGATCTTCAAAAAGAAAGAACAGATCGAAGTGAGAATAGGAGACTTTGACATTGACTGTGTTTTGGATGAAGAAACATAGGTGAAATAGGTGAACATTATGACTTCGACATAGATGAAGAAATATAGGTGAACATTGTGACTTCGACATAGATGAAGAAATCATATCATATAAACTTGTTCAACAATAATGAGAGTATAATTCTCACAACAAACGAGGGAAAATGGATGTATCGGAGCATGAAATGTCCATTAGACTTTTGTCCAGATCCACGAGACACTTCAAAAATAATAAGAAAATAATTCTCATAGTACACATTAAAAAATATGAAGAAATAATTCTCATAATCCACATTCAAAAAATATAACAAAGGAAAATGTAAAATGTATGCATGGAAGCATGACATGTACATATATGGGTGTCACTTTATATATATATATATATATATATATATATATATATATATATATATATGATTTACGTAGGCCAAGTGCCACATCATACACTAATATCACATGTCTTTCTAATATATATTATAATGGATTTACGTAGGCCAAGTGCCACATCATACACTAATATCACATGTCTTTCTCATATTAGATTGTAAAATGCATTTCTTTTATTTGAGTGCAATAACCCACAATGGAATCAATATTTTTTTCATAAAACTTGTGGAATCAATATTTTTTCATAAAACTTTTATGAAATGTGATGATTTCTTTTTACACTAAATCAATAAACAATAAATTCACATACCATGGAAATAAAAGAAATGATGCTACTTTTAAGTTTAATGTCATAGTGAGTGAGAAGCTATATATATAATTTTATTTTCATAAAATTTGTGGAATCAATATTTTTTTCATAAATAAAATATGATGATTTCTTCTTGTTGTAATTG
>JZKD02S2045260.1:478966-491135 GCA_000966675.3 Picea glauca | reverse complement strand
TGATATGGCAATTTGTTTTTATTTTATTTAATATTTGATATTCAACCTTTTGAATTTTATAGTTCAAATAAAGATCAAATTTTCAATTTTTAATTCTTTATCTATATTTAAATGATTAATTACAATTTGTTTTTAACAAACTCCACATATTGTCTTGGTTGCTTTACGATATGTGCATTTGTACTTCTAATTCCCTAACGATCATGAAAATTGACGGGATGCCCTTTTCTCCCTTTTTTCTTCCTTACTTTTAGTTGGCCAATAGATTTGTTGGAAATCATTGGAGATTCTAGCAATGTTAATTACTTTCATCTATCAATGAGGAGAAAGGAACTAGTTCCCTCTCTTGGTTTGAGCTATTTGAATCGTGCTTCCTTTCTTCCTTCCCAAAGGAGCAACCAAATAAAGATACTATTATTAGAGGGGTGTTCACACACTTTCCTTGACATTCGAGAAGAGTTGATTTGATAAGTTTTCATCCCTTCAAAGTGTTAGTGATATTCACCTCAATTCTCTTTAAAGGAGGCTTTTGAACATCATAGATTTTTGATCCAAAGGGATCATTGCATATGTAAGGTTTTTGGTTCTCATATCGAGAAAATTTAAAGATAAAGGGATGTGGGAAAAGTCTTTAGTGGTTTCTTTATTGAGGTCTAGGTGGAGTCTTTCCCAATTTCTTTGAAGAAACCCTTTGTTAAACTCTTGATTGAAGGATCTTTGTAAATTTGTTGTAACTTTACATCGAAGAAGTGGGTTAAAGTTAGGGGAGGACCCAACTTCAATAAAGTTTTTTCCCACCCTCACTTCTCACATCATCTAGTTGTTGACTAGTAATTAGGTGGAGGAAATAGAAAACTTAGACCCCATTCTTTTACTCCCCATGCCTCTTCACCCCCATTGTCACATTACTTACATCATATGAAACATGAGGGACAAGAGGTGGAGTTTCATCTACAATCATAATTCTACCCCTTTCCCACCTTTATATTCTCTCCCCTTCCAAAGTGGAATGTAGGGTATGAGGGGTTGATTTTCTTTTGTTTCTAGATACCACCCCACATTCTATTCCTCACTCCAATATATAGCATAGTTTGATTTGGATTGGATCATTATATTATTTTTCATATATCTCGATGCTTTCAAAGTGGAAAAAAATGGAGAAATTAACTTGCAGGGTCATTTTAATGGTAGGTCCTAGTTCGAAAAATTGGGGTTTGAAACTTTCTAGAGCCATTTTTGAGGCATCAAACGACGTTTTTGGGGGTCAAAAATTTCTCCACTTGAGTCAAGACCCCTTGAATTCATTCTACACATCGAGACCTTTCCAATTGTGCAAAAAATGTGTCAATCAGAGCTCGTATGCAATCATTATGCCTCCTACAAGTTGACCTACCATGTTGACCATCATGGTACAAGTGGATGCCATGTCACCCCCCATTACTCATGCATATGGGGCTAACCATATATGGAATTTCAAGAATATTCTAGAAGGTCCAAGACCTTATCACAATTCAAGGTTGAGGAAATCAAAATCCTATCCCTATATGGCTACCGGGAAATGTTAAATACTAGGCCACTAGAAGGAGAAGGGGTTATATTCTTTAGCGTTGTATTTTTTTCATAGTTGAGTATGGCACCTAGGAGTGGTATTTTGAGAGAATAATAGAGTAGGAGTGATTATGTAATATCCATACATGCCCCAATGTCAAAGACAACTCCACATAGAGTTCCTTTTTCTTTGTACTTGCATTTGAAGAAAAGAGAGCAAACAAACCTCATCTTCTTGTTGGGTTTTCTCTCGTATTGGGATTCCTAGGTCAAGTATTACGTTCATTTGTGTCGATGGTGTTTATTTTGTGCATGTCCTTTCATTTTTATATTTTAGCTATTTCTTAAATTCAAGCAAAGCTAGCAATTAACTAATTTGGGATCTATGTGTTGGAGTTACTTCACACACACCTAGGATTTTTTTTTCCTAAGGTTTTTCCTTGTTTATTAGTCATTATCCAGTCTCCTATATTTTAGGAAGAATATTCCTTTAGGGAGAATATTCTCTTCAGATTTCACTTTAGTTTGACTAGTTGAGTGGAGTCTAGATGTTGCATTGGTTTTGTCACCATGCAACATTGGGATCATCACCAGCTAATGGGCATTAGCCTTGGTATCATCACAAGAATAGTGCATTAACCATGATTCCCTGATCTCCTCCTCACTTCACTCTGTTTCAATCAGTTAACTGAAGATTGGTAGATTAGTTAACTCAGCTAGGTGGCAGTTCACTCCCATAACTGCCCGAGAGACAAGACTAGGTGGTAGTTTACTCCTCTAATTGTTGGTGTGTGTCCAGATCACTCTATACCAGCACTATGGCACATTGTCTTTACTTCCAGTGCGCATTGGTTGAGTTATACAGAGTATATCATGTGTAAATGATTCATTATTCATTACGGTTAATGAGAATTCTTCCATTCTTTCTCTCTTTCTTTTTCTTTCTCAATTTCTCTCTGCAAATGTGTGTGGTATTTTCTAGCTAGATATATTCTGTGTAGGTTCAAAAAATTTACATGGTATTAGAACCGACAGAATTCTAAGAAAAATCTACACCAAATTATTTTTCCAGGCACCAAAGAATGAAGACAGTGAAAAAATGGAATTGTCAAAATAATTCATTCTTACACCTTACAATTACTGTGCATGGAAGGAGATAATAATCATGCATCTTCGCACCAGAGGATTGTACAGGTTAACCTTGAATACAAAGAAAAAACTGACATCATCCATAGAAAATTCCAAGTATCTAAATCGAATGGATGAAAAATTCAAAACAATTTACAGACTCATCTCTCCCGATCTCCTTTTTCACATATCTTCCTGTAAAACCCCCAATGAAGCCTGGACCACCTTCGAAAGGGTATTTGGAAAACAATATGAAATGATGGGACACAAGATCGAGGTGGAATTTCTCACATTGGATCCAAAAATCTTTGACAATCTCCAAGATTTCTTTACAAAATACAAGGATTTACTGTCACAACTTAAAGCTTGCGGGGTTGATAAATCTAAGGAGGAGAAACAAATGGTTCTCACCATTCTCTCCAAACTTGGTCCTAAATTCTCCTTGTTCGTATCCACATTCCATTCAGTCAAATTTTCCTCTGGATCCACCTAGAAGATGCCTTATGTTATCACACTAAATTGCCTTGGGTCTTTTAATTTGTTTTCATTCCTTTTAAGCCTTAGATTTTAATTTTGTTTTAAAGTTTCATCCCTTTATTAGTTTATGTTTGGTAGGACCCCTTAGATGATTAAAGTTTTGAGTCTAGCTCTAGTTTGATCCTCAAATTGGTTTTTCATCCTTGAACCATTTTAGCTCATGGTTTAGTTTTTGGTCCTTTTCATGACTTGTCCCTAGGTCAATTCCTCCCATGATTAGACTGATGTGACACACCTCTCTCCTCACTCATGACCTCATAAGCATGCCTCATCGTTCTCACTTACCTATATAATAATTTTTTGAATTGGAAACGTTGCCTACTCATCAGGCAGTTCCGTAGCGCCTATCTAGTTCATCATACTCCCACCTCAATTCATGATTGCCACGACTGATGTCATGTCCCTTTTTTTTAGCACTAGCAATTAGTTAAAGATGCTTTCCATATATTGCATTTATGAGCCTTGGTAATGGTTTATAATTTTGAAAGGCTCGACAATGATGCATTGCGCAAACTCATAAGTTCTAATCAGTTGACAACAAGGCAACCAAGTTTGAGACTAAAGTGGGTTCGAGGGACGAATTTTTTGCAATCTCATTCTGAGATTTAGTTGAAGATTCCAACAGGTGTCTACTCCAAAGGTATCCCGTGTCTCCCCCCTCTGCATATTTATTTTCACAAGAAATTTGCGCTCGAGTTTTGGTTTGCCAAGTTTTCACAGTCATAAGGGACTCATCTTTGCATGATAGCCTTGTCTTCTTTATTTTTCAGACTTGTATCTTCATTGTCTGTGTCTAAATCAGTTTATTTCTTCCTGCCTTAGCCATTGAAATCACAAGCCTATAAATAGCCTATCCTCTGTGTATGCATTGCACTACCCAGAGGCGCTACTTAAACCCTATCTACCTCCCTTGCTTCCTTTCATCATTGGATTTTAGCGTTTTTTACTCATTGTAAAGAGCCAATTTCGAATTGCCCCTCACTGTTTACACTCCAGAATATCTATACAATCCTAAGGGTATAATTCCTAAAGTCGAGCTTGGCTTACTAGCATCAGTTTATCTAAAAGGGCCAGCCTTATATATTTGAATCCCAATTCAAAGCCTTCCTGTTCATTACCATCCCTTAAGCCTCTTAAAATCCCTCATTCTGAGCCATGGAGAATCCTCAATTGAGGAAGACACACAAAGGTGACAAGGTGGTTAGGACAGAACCGGTGGACATGCACCTTTTTGATGTAGAGCCCATGGCAAGAGAGGCCTTTCAAAGAGTAGGGTGCCTCTCTTTCTATTAAAACATGCAGAGAGGCCTTTCAAAGAGTAGGGTGCCTCTCTTTCTATCAGAACATGCAGAGAGTCCATACAGAGGTAGCAAGACAATTTTCATTACAGTTTGATGTTAGGAAAACCAAGGTTGGGGATTTGGAGTTTGAGGTGATTGAAGCCTCTATCTCAGTTGCAATAGGGATCCCCATTATAGGTGAAAAGTGGTTCAAAGCCATGGCTTTGAGTTCAGCCTATGCAAAATATCTTTTTAAACTTGAATATCAAGCCAATGATTTGTCCAAAAGTATGCCAAGGAGTCAATTGATTGAACAATTTGACAGATTATTGAAGATCATATAGAGATATTTTACTTGTGAAGGGAGATTTAACACATTGTACCAATACCATATAAGGCTATTGCTACATTTTATTGGTAAGGTTGAGATGAATATTCCCTATTACTTGTTGAGGAGTATGGGTAAGATTTCAGACAGAATATAAGCCAAATCTAAAGATGTGGATTCTAGCCTTTTCCACTCTGGATTAATCAGAATGCTAGTCTCCGAGGAATTGGGTAAGAAAGAGATTTCATGGGAGCATTTTGTTGTTACCTCTCATTTCAAGTTGGATATAGAACCAACTCCTCAATCACAGAAGGCAAGTCCTTTGTCACCCACCAGTGCTACCAAAGCAGGGACTAGTAGGAAGAGAAAGGGCAGATCCCTTGTTCAAGTATCAAAGATCAACAAACAGGTCATAGAAGCTGAGGAGGAAGTTTTCCCTTCTCCACACAGATATTTTTCACCACCTCCTCCACCAGGGTTAGAATAGGTGCCTTCTTCTACCAAAGCTACATCCAAGAGAGGGAAGAATCTTCTCTTTCCCTCTTCTCCTCCAACAGTCGAAATCAAGAGTAAAAGACCTTTCACAAGGTCATCAATTCCTAAGGAGGTTTTCAAAGAGAAGTCCTTACCAGAAACCCCTATTCAAAAGAAGAAAGGAAAAATAATAGAAAATCTTGTGGAAGAAAAACAAGAATCCTCCGTACATAAAGGGAAAGGTAAAGGTACGAAAATACCTTTGAAGAGAAAAGATGAAACCTCTGTGAAAGACTTTGAGAAGCCCGTGATAAGAAATGAAGAAACTCCTGTGTAGAGGAATAAAGGTAAAAGCAAATCCACCAAGAAACCTGATGAGGTGGAAAATACACTTCCCATGAAGGTGGAAGAGGAGACTGAGAAAAATCCTTTTGAGACTATGCATAACACTTCTCCTCCTGGTAGTCAAACCTTCAAGAGACTTATTAGACAACTTAAAGATGTAAGAAAGGAAGTGGCTCAATTGAAAAAGGACTCCATGTCTGACAGAGCCAAGATGATAGAGCTTATGGATGGCTATAGTCACACCCTTGACTTGGCAAGGTTTGCAGCAAGAAGGGCCCAACCCCTTCATAGACAACTAAAGAATATTTATAGACAGAACAAAGGCTTTCAGTCTCAGAATAGGAAGATAAAGGCAGAGCTGAAGAACTTTCAAGATGAGGTAGCCCAAAGAAATTTATAGGTGTTGGTTGAAGCTGCCATTGAGGATGACAAACCAAAAACTAAGGAGAGCACAACTACACTGAAGAAGCCTGTCAATTCTAAGAAGAAGAAGTTTGCTGTGTCAATTGAAGATCATGTTTCTACCAGAAAGAGTGTGATATTAAGTGTTAAAATGACAAAATAGGTAGTAACAGGTAAGCCCCATTTTTGAGGATGGTTCCTTTTTGGGAGGGTTAACTGATATGCAAATATTATCTCTGCCTTTCATATAGGATTCTAAGAATTTAGCTATCTAGATTTTGAGTTTTTGCTAAGTAATAGCTTCACCCAGTGGTAAAAGGCACTACCTATTGTATGGTCAAGGAACCTAAGTAAAATGGTTTTGTCATCATGAAAGAACACAAATTGCTATGATCATGTTCAAGATTGAAGGCATTGTGTTTTTGGCAATGCTACCCAAAAATGTACACAGACACAGTGTAAGTGGCGCTACCTAATGGAGCTACCTAATATCGGCAAGAGAACAGAGTTGGCACACAGACACAACGTAAGTGGCGCTACCTAATATTCGACAGATAACAAAATTTCCATACAGGCGCAACACAGTGGCACTAACTAACTGCGCTACCTAATATTGCATAGAGAGCAGAGTTTGTACATATACGCAGCATAGTGGTGCTACCAAATATTTCACAGAGGGAAAAAGTTTGCACACATATGAAGCACAGCGGCGCTACCTTTTATCCTTGTAGTGCGCTACCCAGATTCGCTACCCAAGGAAGATGCCAACAAACACTAGGGATCTAGGAGGACCAAGCTAACAACTTTTTGATTAATTGATGATGGATAAGGATGGAGAAACAACAGTTGGGATCATGAAGGCAACCACATGCTTTGAAGGACACATGAAAAACAAGGAGCTGTGCAACAAAATGGAATCAAATCAATTTGAAGTTCAGTTGGATTAGTTACCATCTTTTTCCTGTTTTATAGCATAGGTGGTTAGATAAGTTGTTAAATCAAATAAATGTTTAGAGTTTTTCAAGGGAAGGAGGCCAACTCGTACCTCTATCTGTTGCCTCCCTTTTTTTTATAAATAGATAGATCAATTGCTTTAGTTGGTTCAGATGGTTGAGCAAGGTTCCCTTAGACTGTAATATTTTGATGAAGTAACTGTGATCTAGTGATGTACTGGACTTAAGACATTTTGACCAATAGAAATCAGCTTCTCTTTCAACTTATTTTCTTATGATGCTAAATGTTCATGCTTTGAATTATTCACATGAATGATTGTGGTGATGTTATGATGGATGTTTGATCATTATGTTATCATGATGTTTATTTAGCTTCCTTAGTTTCTCAGTTCAAGAAGATCTTGTGTTAAGAAACTTTCTTCCTTAGGCTTTTGTAGACCTGATGTTTATAGTAGTCCTTACACTTCTCCTATTCAAGTCTTCCCTCTATTCATACTTACTCCCAAACTACTGATTGAATTTAGCCAAGACCTTGATTGTTGGTGCATGCTAGCTCTGATATCTGAGTTAGAACATTATCATTTGAGTCCTTTTCCATTTGACCCTTTAAACACCTTTACATTCAATTATAAATCTGATGGGTACTAGGCTTTCCTTCCATGCAATATAAAGGTGACTCCTAGTGCTAACACCTTCTCTTGAGGAATTTATCGAATCCCTGACACAAGAGCAAACCAAGCTCATCAACATGGGAAAAATCAAAGGCCCAAAGGCGCATGCACTTACTATGCAAGATGGCAGCCATCAATATAAAAAATCTAAAGATAAAGATAAAAGGAAATATCATGCAAATTTGAAGAAGGGAGGGTACTCAAAACCCTTCACCGATGCCTCCGGATCCAAAGGTGGAAAGAGAAGAAAAGGGGAGAAATGAACATACTGCCATAAAGGATTCCATATAGAATCTGCATGCATGCAGAAACAGATAGATCTAATGAATCAAATACTTCAGAAAAAAAACCTTGGATATCACATCCTCGAGGGTACGAAGAAGAAGAAGCCAGAAGATCAGAATCCCAAGAAAGGAAATTCAATTCATGCCTTGATTTCCATCAACTCCTCTCTCGATTCTTGGATCGTAGGTTCAGGAGAATCACATCACATGGCTACCAAAAAATCAGTCTATTCTTCATTGGATGCATGCAAAGGTCCTCCTATTCTAATGGGGGACAACTCTTCAGTCGAAGTCATTGGAAAAGGAAGGATTGAACTCACCAACGAAAGCTTCGAGAATGTGTTGCACGTTCCCAAATGTTCCATCAATATTCACTCAATGTATCAAATGATGTATTCCGACACTGGAAAGAAATTCATATTCACACCAAATGCAATGGACATCTATGACATGAAAACCAATTCCAGGGTTGCTACCGGTGAGGTAAATCATCAATCTAGATTGTATACATTTTTTGAATTTATTGAACCAGATTATGCTTTACTGCTTACCCATGCCGATGAAAGTAATAGGATATGGCACGAAAGGTTCGATAATTTGAATTTCAGATATATGAAACAACTTGTAAAGAAAACATTGGTTGATGGTCTACTAGACATCCATTTCTCCAAAGGAATCTGTGAGGGATGTGTTCTTGGAAAACACCCTCAAGAGAAATTCGACAAAGGAAAGACTTAGGGAGCTTCCTCTCCTTTAGATTTGATCCATAGTGACCTCATGGGTCCTTTTCCACATATATCAATAAAAAAAAAGAGGTTTGTTCTCATTTTTTTTGATGATTTCTCACGTTTCACATGGATTTACTTTCTTGGGAAAAAAATGAGGTCTTTCAACACCTCAAAGATTTCAAAGCCCTTGTTGAGACACAGTCCGGAAAGAAAATCAAAGTCCTCTGAACTAATAATGGGGGGGAGTATGTCAATCATGAGATCCATAATCTTTTTCATGAGGTAGGGATTTAGTTGTAGCACACAGATCCCTATACTCCACAACAAAATAGAGTTGCTGAGTGGAAAAACATATCTCTAAAAGAGATGGCATCTTGCATGCAACATGCAAAGTCACTACCATAGAGATTATGGGATGAAGCACTTAATTGTGAAACCTACATCAAAAATAGATCTCCCCATAGATCTGTCAAGGATAAGATCCCCTACGAGTCTTGGAGCAACCTCAAACCTGAAGTGACCCACTTTCGTATTTTCGGTTCATGTGCATGGGCCCAGATTCCCTATGAAAATAGGAAGGCACTTGATCCATAGAGCACAGAGTGTATCTTTGTTGGATACCCCGATGGTGTGAAGGGATACCGACTTATTGATCTTTCCTTGGACATAATTGAGTGAAGTTTCCAATTTGAGGAAAGTGTCTCACATGTACCTCAACAACTGCATGCAGACACCTTCATTCTTCCACCTGTCTGAGATTATGAGCATGCACATGCTGACTATTCTTCAGATGAGAGTTCTGATTCATAGGACTAATGTGATCTAGATACAGAGTTAGTATAGTTAGATGCAGAGTCAGTGCATCCATATGTAGATGCAGATACAGAGAAGACGCCCAAGTGGGCACATGCTACTCTTTAGGATGTAGGGGATCTTGTTGGTGATCCAACTAATACTAGGAGGAATCGATCTGATTTAGAGGAGCCTCGTATTTCACTCACTTCAACTAAACCATTTCCCTCCAGGCATCTTTTCTTGGTTCAGTATTCAAATCCATAGTCTTATGGTGAGGCTGCTGGAAATCCCTTTTGGGAATCCGCCATGCAGGAGGAGTACAACTCCCTCCTTAAGAACCAGACTTGGGATCTGGTTACCCTTCCTTCTGGAAGGAAACTTATCATATGCAGATGGGTCTACAAGACTAAGAGTGCAGCGGATGGATAGATTAGCATATAAAAATCTAGAATTGTTTCCAAAGGATATCAATAGGTGCATGGTGTTGTGTTGGTTTTGTCACTTGGGTGAGCAAAAACACAACACTTGCATGTTTAGATAAGCCTGCTAAACAAGAAAAAAGTTTGTGAGTGGGTTAGATAAACTAAACACACATGAAAACAAATAAATACAACTAAAAACAACTAGAAACAACTAAGAAATAAATTTTAGAAAGCTTGAGAAACTTAGAACCATGAAAATAAAAAAAATGACCAACATATTGCTACCAATGGATCAATATATTAGTAAGAAAAACACATTAGAGAAAGGCAGGGACTTATGGTTCCCCTCTTCCTCCTTGGGAGGGCTCTTGAGTTCCCTAATTGAGAGCTTTTCTCTCCTTACAATGGAAGAAATGGAAAATGGTGAAGAAAAACAATGGCCTATTCCCTCAAGAGGTGAGTGGAATGACCTATTGCAATGGTGCTTTAAGGCTTCAAAGAGAAAAAGGGATTCTCAAAGAAGAATTCTTGCAGCATAACAATACCTTGAAGATCTTATTTTCTTAGCACACCCATGGCTCTTATTTATAGCATCCATTCATGGAAAAATGTAATTGGTTTATAGTGTGAACAAGGGGCCTTTTAGGGCACCCTCTAGCCCTTGACCAACCTCCAAGCTAGATTTCACTTAAATATGAGTGTGTTGGATGCAGACCTAGTCAGGAGAAGAGACTATTTTTGGGAAGAGGAGATTGAAAGGAGGAAAGGACAACTGGAAGGAAAAGTAGCAAGTGTAAGGGAAGCAGGCGAGGCATGCATGCAAGGAAGACATAACGACACTAGGGTTACTTTTTTTGTAATATATTGTAATGGATTATGAGAGAAGAATATAAATAGGTAGTACTTAGAGGAAGGAAGGGGCTGACCAAGGGAGCAACAAACATAGAATGAAGAGAGGATGAGAGCAGAGAACGGATGGCAGAGAGTTGTAAGAATTGTACTACTCAGTAAGTTGGTGAGCTAGGGAAGCAATGAGAGAATCGATCCCAAGGGTTAGATCGCAGGATGAGGATCATGGTGCGATCTAGTTAGCCTCACATGGATCGAGGATCCTTTTGAAGAAAGTAAAATCTAATATTGTAAACACGTGAGGCGTGACATATTACTGAACCATAATAAAGAGCTTGAGAGCCAGATCTTTGTGGATATATCCCAAGAGGGGGTGAACCATGGTAAATACTTGTGTTATGTGAATGAATGCATGCGTCTTTATTTCTATTAAGTGATGAATGTTAGATGAATGAATTAACTATTTAGATCTCATATTTCACATGCATGAATAAACTAACTTCTATAATAATATGTTAGACTGAATAAATAAAGATTACAAGGTACAACCATACATCTCCACTCATTCCCAGATTACAAACACCTGAGTATTGCATCCACCCATACAGCTATCTCGGGTGAGACTGCATAGTGCACTCTATGTGTTGTGTTTCCTTTTGGTCCATGAGAGGGGTCGATAGTTTTAGAGGGATTTTGTTGGGAGCTTATCAAATATGAACTGGGGTCAATATATGACAGTAAGGTAGGATCAGGATAACCGATAAAGAATCATACATAGAAGAATAGAAAAACCAACAAATGGTTCCATTGCTAGTTGGTTGGAACATGATGGGATTGAGTATATGATATTTATGGAAGACGCATCAAAAGAATGCCAAATTGGATGACAAGATGTTGAGATAATGAGAATATAAACGGGGAAGTTGAGACTGTGGAATCCAACGAAAGCGTAGATAGAGAGTTGGTTGAAAAACAAGGAGTTGGAGTTTTCACAGAAAGATAACAGACACTTGAAGTTGACACCGTGCAAATATATTGACAAGTACATATTCAACGAATTGCATGAAGTATTTTTCTGTGATTTCCCACATGTGTTGTAGTAGTGGATAAAAAGGTTGAAAATCAACCATCCCACAAATTAGATTAGACAGCTAGAGTGGAATCTTGTAGAGATCACGCAATTACAATGAGTTGATAGGAAGTTTACACGGAAAGTAGAGTTCTAGTTAGACAACATTGTTGCAGGATTTATCACAGAATTTGCAGTAGATACATCGAAGTCTTACAATGCAAAATAACAAGAGTTCGTGAAGGGATCTCGAGGTAGGTTTATCATATCATTATATACTTCTATTAATACATTACTATATAACAAAGGTGTAATGACAATGGAGTCATATAACTAAACTTCCCTGCGTGCATGGG
>JZKD02S2045260.1:442279-466834 GCA_000966675.3 Picea glauca | reverse complement strand
GGGGGGGAGAATTTGTAGATGGTTATTGTTGTTCCAGGAATTAGATTTCAAAGTGATAGTCAAACCAGGGAAGTTGAATGTAGGACCTGATCACCTATCAAGGAGAACTAATGGAGGGGAGCCTAGGAATCTAGAGGAAACCTTTCCCAATGCACAATTATTTTCAGTCCAAGTAGCCGATGAATATTTTGCAAACATCATTGAATAATTGAGTATAGGGATTACTCTATAAGAATTCAACACCTCACAGAAGAAAAATTTGGTAGTTAGGGCTGTAGATTATCAATTGATTGCAGAACAATTATACAATATGGGTGCAGACAACATCTTGAGAAGATGTGTACTAGAACATGAATTTCCTAGGATTTTAGTAGAATCCCATGAGGGAATAGCAGGAGAACATTATGCAGGAAAATCTACCACGTATAAGGTATTGCATGCAGGACTATGGTGGTTGATTGTTCACAGAGACTCAAAGAACTTCTTCCAAAGATGTGATGTATGCCAAAGAGTTGGTAAACCAAATAGACGGTACGAGATGCCCCTGAGACCACAAGTAACCTTGCAGGTATTCAAAAAATGGGAAATATATTTTGTGGGACCAATTAACCCACCATCAAAAAGGTCAGGAGTGAGGTATTGTTGGCCCTCAACTAAGTTTTGGGGAATACTTGGTCATAGTTGATCGTTTGGCACTTTGATTTCCTGTCAAATATGGAGCGCATAGCGAAGAGGAGATCACGAGATCTCGCCATCTTTTGTGGAAACTTTTTGGGTTTTTTGGGAATATTGTAATGGGAAAGGGATGTCAACCTTTGTTTAGGCCTTTTTCTATGTATAAATATAGGTCTAGGCCATGTAAGAAGGGGGCCTTGTCTAGTCGATGGCCTTGTGCATAAGTTGGATCTATGTGATCAGAAGTCTGTGTGACTATAAGAGCTCTGTGTATGCTGTAATAAGCGCTGTGTTCATAGAGTGTGAGAAGGCTTAGTGCTTGGATCTACCCGGGGAAAGAGGATCTAGCAAGCTGTGCAGGTCTCTTGTCCTATGCGAGGTAAGGGTAATTGAAGCTCCGTGTAACTACTTGACTGAGATAATATAAATAAGGCTTTGTGGATGTAGCCCCAGGGTGGGGGTGAACCACGGTAACTCTGTGTACTGTGCTGATGTGTTTGTCTCTCTCTTGCTTAGTACTCTGATATGTTTATATAGAATTATTGATGTTTTGTGCTTATGAGATATGAATTCATGTTAGATATGATACATAATATGCTAAGTGCTTAATATTGAGTATAACCTATTTATCATTGCTAAGTGATAGATCTGAGTAATTACTGCGGTGCTCTATGCTTTCTGCGAAGTGTATTAATGAATGTATGTTAGGAAATAACTGATGCTAAGTGCGTTGTAAGCAATATAATCAAAAATCTGTGTCCCAAATAAGGTTGCAGACACCTGAGTCCTGCAACCACCACTACCTCAACCTCGGGTGAGACTTCATCTGCTTCGTAGGTGTTGCCGAAAGGGCCGGTAGTTAGGGCTTTGTTGGTGTGCTCTTGAGTGTTGAACCCTGGGTCTACCCCTGTGCCAACAAATGGTTCTGTTTCCAGGACCTGGAACTGTGATTGCTGGGAACTGAAGAAGAAGAAGCTTTGTGTGAAATAAGCTCTGTGCGTAGATCTGTTTCCTTAGTGCGTAGTATTCTGTTTGACCTGTGAAGTTTTGTGACAAGAAAGAAAGGTCAGATCTAAAGAAAAAAAAGTTAGATCTGCGAAGAAAGAGGTCAGATCTGCAATAAAAAGGTAAGATCTGTAAGCTCTGTTCTTTGATAAAGGTAAGAATTGTTAAAAGTCTTAGATCTGGAAGCTTTGTGCTCTCTAGAAGTAAGATAAGTGAAATTTTTTGTTTTCTAAAGCATGGATCTAAGTATGTTTGATAGATTCTATCCTAGCTTCAAAACCAGAGCATTAATAGATGAAAGAAAGTTTGATATGAATAGATCTGATAATTATAGTGATAGATACGTTATACCTATGCATAGAAAGAATTTTGGGTCTAACCAATGGATGTAGGATCCTAGAAAGAAATTTTTGCAGGCTAACTGTTATGATCCTAAAACACAATACATGAAAAATTAGGGATCATTAAAGAGAACGAGAGTATTAACTCTTTGTTACAATTGTAGAAGGCTCGAACATCTTGCCAAGGAATGCCCTGGGTGAAGACCCAACTGTCTTTGTTGTATGGATATGGACCATGCAGTACTGGATTGCCTTAGAATGATTGCTAGGCTTGAAAAGATGAATATAGAGAAAGTAGGAGATAAGAGACCAAGATTATAGCAGAAACCTAGAAAGAATAAAAAAAGATATTTCTACAGATGAGAGATACCTTGAATGACCACTAACATGTTAGGCTATCAGAGATCTTCAAGAAGAAAGAACAGATCGAAGTGAGAATAGGAGACTTCGACATTGACTATGTTTTGGATGAAGAAACATAGGTGAACATTATGACAGAAGGAACCTGGAAAGCTATAGGAAGACCTGACATGACCCATTCATTAGGAGGAATAGGGTTATTAAGAGGAAAGCTGGTAAACCTATGTGGAAAGCTCACTCAAATATCTATGAATGCTCATGGAGCTTCGACAGAAGAAGATTTTGAGATTGTTAAGTTCGTGGAGGACAACACCCCGTTTTCTATGTTACTTGGTAAACCTTGGATTGAGAAAGATCAAGCTAGAAAATAGGATGCAGAAAAGGATCTAGAACAACAGAGACAATAGTTCATAGACTTCCTAACTAGAAGGATCGTGCAGTTGATTGAAGAACGGGAGAACAGATCAAGGGTTCTTGACCCCAGGAACTTGGATGACGAAGTTGATAGAACGCTAGAAGAACCACAGAGGACTGGAAAATATGTTGGACAAGTAATACCCATGGATCTGAAGAAAGAATCTCAGCACTGAGAAGTTACCATGCCAAGAGAAGAAAATAATCAAAATGAAAAAAGGATGACCGAGACAAAGCTCACTGGGAAGAAGGATAGAAAAATCATGAAGAAGAAAGCAAAGTTGGAGAAATTATAGAACGTTCCAGAAGAAACCCCGCAGAAGGAAAACATGTAGAATTTGAGCTTTGCTGGGATAGCAGAACAATGACATATGGCACTTCGCCATGTTGAAGTAATATAGACATTATATGACGATATACCCATTCCGCTGATGGCCCGAATGACTCGAAAGAAAGTTATGACCTGTTACTTGACTGTTAGACTACGCCATAATGGACAGATCAAGATTTAATGGACCCTCCTATCCATTGCAAGCAGTTCGTTACAACTTTACTTACTTATTCCATCGTGCCATGCTCGGAAGACACTTTTTCCAATTGAGATCTTGAGTTCACAGAATACCCGCATTGTGAAATAGTGACTACCCCGCCTTTCTCTCTACTCAATTACGGTACCTTCATCCCATCGACAACCTGAGAAAGTGATCCTAAGCTTACATGTCCGACGAGCTTAGCGCAGTAGAAGAATCAGTGAGAGAAGTACTCGCTAACTTAAGAACCAAAAGAGTTATGTAGGAAAGAGGAATGTTCATTGGAGTCCAAGCCTCATCATCAAGAGGAGTAGCATATTCTCCATCCACTTCTTGAGCTGGACCATCCCGATAGACCACCGAGAAACGTACTAAACATAGAGATGACATCGTGAATGCCAAGCTGATCCCGAGCATCTTTCCCTCTTACATACCTCCTCTGAAAGGTGAAATCAACCATGATAGTGTGCCCCAAGATTATGACTATCCTATGATCACTGCATACCTACTGAAGGGTGTGCGCACAGTTCGCACTGAGAAAACCAAGCTCACAACATTGAAGTGTTGTGACTTCAACCTTGGTGACCAGAAATCCTACAATATGCTTTCCCCACACAAGTATCTGACGATGACAAAGGGAAAGAATTCCAAGATCATCCCTCAATAATGGACGATGGAACTCGCACAATACACCTTACTTAATGTAATGAAGATTCCACACTTTGGCAGGCACCAGGAGGTGAACGCTTATGTAAAATTGCTATTGGAAAGCTACCATGGGGGATATCTTTGGTTGAACCGGTGTATAACGATTAATCCAACACTGATCGATCAGATCACCGGGCTGTGCATGTAGGGCCCTGACCCGCAATACTATTACCCTGGAAAGACCGTGGATCACACTCTTTCACAGAAGATTAAAGAGGCCTATGGAAATGTTGAAAAAGGCACACGAGGTTACAAGGTAACCTCTATTGACAGTGGCACAGTGTGCGTCACCTGTCAGATGATCACAGGAAATTTGGTCTGCAAGAACAGACCGATGCAAGTATCTGGGTTTGTAGTTGATCTCCCAGGAAAATGCGTAGAAGGAGTCCAAATGAACTGGTCGAAGTACTTAGCAGATCAACTTGAATTGGATTGCAGAGAAGCGCAAGACCAAGGATATGAGTTCCACTTCAGCTGGCTTCTCATCCTGATCACCTTCATAGCATGGGAGATGCCGAAGGATGTCGTTTTTCTTGAAACCCTACCGTTAGAACCATTGGCTGCGAAGTTTAGTACATTATGGTACATGACATATATGAACAAGAAATGGTAGTTGAATACCCTCTTTCACAGATACTACATCTAGTTGAAGACTATAATACAAGACACACCTCACATTACTCCAAACACACTCCACAGATTCAGACCCTTAATGAAGTTCAACGTGGACCGCCACTTCATATACCTAACTCCACGTGATGATGAGCACCAGGAACAACTATAGTCCTATTATAAACTAACAGAAGAAGACCTTGAAGAGATCACCAAGGAATGGTCGGTGGACCTCCTCATTGCAGTAGATCCAATGGATATTTCAGATATCAGCAACTCAAAAGCTACACAGGACACACCTGGGCCCAGTAAGACAAAGAAGACAAAGAAGACAAATGAGATGAAGAAAACTGAAGAAGTTTAAGATGTGGATAGCCGCTCTGTAAAGGCATCTTCCATCACACCAGATGAAGAAGGTAATGATGAAGACCTAGAAGAAGTTGAAAAACAACCAAAAAATGAATTCGAAGATCTAAAGAAAATAAAAGGGTCACCTTCAAAGTCTTCCATTAAGAAGAAAGCCAAAGCGACTGTGACCAATATGAAGACCACACTCAATCCAGATGGCTTCAGATTTCTCCTCGTGACTTTGAATGAAGCTATAGAAGAGATCACATAAAAGTAGGAGGCCAAGCAACAGGCGATGTATGACATAATCGAATTTGAGCTCCAAGGAGTACAGTGAGCCCTCCAGTCTAACCGCGCAGTCTCCACTGGGCCTATGCCAGAAGGAACACCCGAAGAAGGAGATGAGTCAGTTCAACTTCACAATATTGTCGACCTATTCGAAGTACACCTTCATAAAGTAGAAGAAGTAATAGCGTAGGACACCCAGGCCCTAAAACACGCACAGGAGTAAATCATAGAGCAGTGCCAAGCTACAGAACATGAGAAGGAGGCCATCCAAGAGAAGTTTGATAAAGAACGTGCAAGATCCAAAAGGAGAAGGACCAACTTCTCGTGAAGCAAATAGGGATCGAAGAAGCAGTCAACAGAGCATTTCACTCTGTGATTGGCTTAGAACATAAGGCAGAAGAACCCATAGGATGCCAAGTAATGAAGCTTGCTGAAGTCATTCAACAACTGCAACAAAGAGTAGTAGAATTAGAGCTCCAAGCTATAACGAGTACTCCACAAGAAGAACATGACCAAAGAGAAGTGAATGATCGAAGTACAATAGAAAGGATTAAGGAAATCACTGAAGAATGTAAGCAATTAAGTAGTAGAAGTGCACAGATACATGAGAACCTATTCGCGAACCCTGAATTGCATAAATTGGAGTCACAGCTCCAGGAGGCGAAGTACCAAGCCGAGAAGTTACAGGTACATTTGAAGGCCCTATCGACCATAGAGAAAATGAAGAGGTCCCATGAACAATACATCATGCAACAATAGATTCATATGATCTAGAGCAAGGTCATGGAAGTGAGGTAGCAACTTCAACCTTTGCAGGATAGGGCATTTCAACTATTCTTAAAGATTGAGAGCCAAGGGACAGACTTGGAACAGGTCATGAACACAACAGAGCAGCACTTAGAAGGACCAGTTAGTAACACACTCATTCAAGAGTTTGCCGAGCAAGAAACAGTAGCAAAGAAGCAGGTCAAAGTAGGTTGAGCGAAGCTCAAGGTCTTCAAGGCAGAGTTACCTAGAGAAGAGTGACTCGGGATGAGTCACAGGTGAGTGTTGGGGGCCTATTGGCCCTCAACCAAGTTTTGAGGAATACTTGGTCATAGTTGACCATTTGTTACTTTGAATTCTTGTCAAAGACGGAGCACATAGCGAAGTGGAGATCATGAGATCTCACCACCTTTTCTGGAACCTTTTTTGGTTTTTTGGGAATATTGTAACAGGAAAGGGATGTCAGCCCTTATTTAGGCCTTTTTCTATGTATAAATAGAGGTCTAGGCCATGTAAGAAGGGGGCCCTATCTAGTCGATGGCTTAGTGCATAAGTTGGATCTATGTGATCAGAAGTCTGTGTGATTATAAGAGCTCTGTGCATGCTGTAATAAGTGCTGAGTGCACAGAGTGTGAGAAGGCTTAGTGCTTGGATCTACCCGGGGAAAGAGGATCTAGCGAGCTATGCATATCTCTTGTCCTATGCAAGGTAAGGGTCATTGAAGCTCCGTGCTGTAACTGCTTGACTGAGATAATATAAAGAAGGCTTTGTGGACATAGCCCCAGGGTGGGGGTGAACCATGGTAACTCTGTGTACTGTGCTGATGTGTTTGTCTCTCTCTTGCTAAGTACTCTGATATGTTTAGATAGATTTATGGATGCTTTGTGATTATGATATATGAACGCATGCTAGATATGATACATAAGATTCTAAGTGATTAATCTATTGAGAATAACCTGTTTATCATTACTAAGTGCTAGACCTGAGTAATTACTGCAGTGCTCTATGCTTTCTGCGAAGTGTATTAATGAATGCATGTTAGGAAATAACTGATGCTAAGTGTGTTGTAAGCAAGATAATCACAGATCTGTGTCCCGGCTAAGGTTGCAGACACCTGATTCCTGCAACCACCCCTGCCTCTACCTCAGGTGAGACTTCATCTGCTTCGCAGGTGTTACCAAAAGGGCCGGTAGTTAGGGATTTTTTGGTGTGCTCTTGAGCGTTGAAACCTAGGTCTGCCCCTGTGCCAACATGTATATTATTACTACGACATAGTACTTAACAAGATGGGCAGAAGTAACACCAGTAAAATATTGCAGTGCAAAGACAACAACACACTTCTTGTTTGAGAAAATGATCACTAGATTTGGATGCCCAAGTATTTTGATGAGTGACCAAGGTACTCACTTCATTAATAATGCTATTAAGGCGACAAATGAGGATTTTTAATTTTACCATCAAAAGAGTACACCGTACCATTCTCAAGCAAATGGAACAGTGGAAGCCTTTAATAAGATCCTCGAAAATGCACTAGAAAAGATCTACAATGTTAATAGGGACGATTGGGACTTGAAGATTCCAACAACACCGTGGGCATACAAGACTACATGCAAAAAATTGATAGGGCAGACACAATTCATATTGGTGTATGGACAAGAAGTAGTAGTGCCATTAGAGTTTTTGGTACCTAGTTTGTGTGTAGCAACAATTACAAACACGACATAGTGAGGCACAATACACGAAAGGATAAGTCAGCTGATGATCATGGAATAGGATAGGATCCTAGCAGGGTTTCACCAAGAAGTACATAAATCAAGGGACAAATCTTGGCATGATAGACATATCAAGAGGACAAATTTCAAGGAGGGAGACCTAGTCTTGGTGTACGATAGTAAATCTCTTCAACACCCAGGAAAAATCAGAATGCATTGGTTAGAGACATATGAAGTAAAGACTGTCATAGATGGGGGAGTTGTACAGTTGAAGGATTTGGGAGGAAAAAAACTCAGGGGAATGATCAATGGGAGTCGATTGAAGTTGTATAGGGACAGTTAACCTCCCAACACTTTAAAAAAAAAACTGTGTGCAACAACAGAGGGGTTACCGTGCCAGACATCAAAAGACAACAACTAATGAAAGGAGAAATAGTGTGACAAGAATAAAAATTCCACGTGCACTGGCCAAACAACATCACGTGCACTCAGAAATGCTAGCGTGCCAGAGAAAGGACCAACAATAAAAAAAAGATGAAAATTGCAGAAATGGCGGGTACGGAAAATAGGCACCAACTGAGGGTGTCTATCAAAATTGAATGACAAGAACGATTGTCGGGACATCGCATTAATCGTTCCAACTAGCGATGTCAAGGGAATTCAATGGTAGGTACGCGGGAAGTGCCAGTTCATTCAAAACATAGCTTGGGTAATTTATCCGAGAAGTTTCACACTATTCCTATATAAGGTAATCATGAGGGTATCGGAAGGGTTATTTTGAAATTGAGAAAATCATAGAGTGATAGAGTATACAGAGCAGAGAGCGAGTTTGCAGGATTTACAAAACAAACTAGCTCTTCAGAAACCATTCTAACAACCATGGCACCACCCAAGATAGGAGTGTCGAGCTAGGCCTACAGAAGACCTCAAAGAAACCTTCGAGCACCTAAAAAAACACAGGGAAGCGTACATGAACCACCATGGAATACAAAATTCATCAACTTGGATGAAATCCCTTCGCCCAATATGGAACTAGTGAGCCCCACACCAGTAGTGGAGGAAACCAAACAAACAACAGTAGTGGAGATGTATATCGATACAAAAAAAGTGGGATAGAGCGAAAGAGAGAAGGATGTAGGAAATCCTTCACGCCATGAAAACCCTAAGGAAGCCCTGAGGGTTAATGGGATGGTCCCAAACTAGACAAAAGTGACCATGCCAAAAATTTCACACACAATAGCCCTAGGGAAGCAACATGAGGGCATAGTAGAAGATGTCACTGGTTGGGAAGAGGCATATACAGAGGAGAGAACAATGGAGGTTGGAACCTCAAGTCAGTCACCATAACGGAAGGGAAAGAAAATAGTGGCAAGATCATCATGCAGGTAGGCTACAACAACCATAGTCTTACCGCACATTTTAGAAGGGGTGTTTATCGTGACTAACCTGTTAGGCTGCATGGAAAAACTATAGTACTTGTATCATGATGTGACCGACATGGAAAAGTTTCCTGAGTTTGCAAAGCAAGTTTACATGGATACCATGGGTATAGGACCCTTCGACAAGCCAATTTTCCAACCAAAACAGTGGGCAACCGGATTGACCAACAACGAGATTCCAAACATGTTGGATATCCCACACTTCAAAAGGGGATGTGATGTAAACAACTACATCAAGAAACTAATGGAAATTAGCCATGGAGGATACCTATGGGTGGAGGAGCTTGTCTCGATAGACGTAGAGCTCATTGTGTTTATTACAGGTCTTCCATATCGGGGTGTTATCACTCTATAAATTCCTAGAGGTTGTGTGAGGCAAGAAGATATTTATCAGAGGTAACCTTAACCAACCACTTTGAAACTGGGATCTAGCCCTACCAGTTTCAGAGAGGGATCTCTCTGTAAGATTTAGATTTGTTTGGATTTTTATATTTTAGGCTAGTTTAAAAAGGAATAGTACCGAGTTTCTTGTGTTTTTTTAATAAAATGGCTGAATGTCTCTTATGCTTCCATTGGGCTATGGGGTCTATTTTATAAAAACAGATATCAAAGGACAGTTGTTAGAATATTCGTTTTATAGGGAAAGGTAGTGCAACTGCTGGATTCTTTAGAAATAAAATGATAGATAGCTGAAAAGGTGAGATATCAGTTAAAACAAAAAATCAATTAAGAATTTCTTTGTTGTAACATCATAAGGAAAACATTTAAATCTGTAAAACATTAAGAACATAGTACACAATGGAAAATTATGCAACTTTAACTTCTTTTAAAGATTAGATTAAAAAAACCACATGATAACAAAGAAAGAAAACTTTTTACGAAGACAGAGGAAACTTCACCAACAACTAACACGCATGAATCCTGTGAAACGTCTCTTTGTATTACTGGAATAATCTCTTGAAAAAATTACAACAATTACAACTTGCTTGGGCATAAAGAACAACCCTCAATACTTCTAAGTTTTAAATATTTATAATCAAAGTTGCAAATGACCCTGTCATTAATGATCAGGACATGGCAGACCCTGAATCTAACTAACTATCTAACAACATGCAGAAATATAGGAATAGATGATGATGCGTCTAATGTTTCATGTTGATTTTGGGGAAGACCATTGGTGAGTCATTCACATGATTTTGACTACGTTGGATGCTGATTTGGACAAGACCTTAGGTGATTCATTCATATGACTTTGATTGCGCTGGATGCTTATTTAGACAAGACCTTTATCTTTACTCAATCAATTCCCACAACTCATACCATCTTTGTGTACCTGGGAAGGTAACTTTCAATAGCCAGTGGTAGATTTCATCCATCTCGGTATACTTAGAAAAAGTTGGCTTGGTGAGAAAAATGTACTTGATTTCATGCTGTATGCAGAGGTCAGGCTGCAAATTATCCAAGAATTCTTTGCCTGTGATGCTTCCCTATATCCCTGAGAACTTGGAACTGTCTTTGGCCATGGTTGCAATCTTTTTCTTATAATTGGATAAATTCATCAATTTATCATTTAGGACAAGTAAGCCAGGAAGGCCCTTTTTCTATAAGGCCTCAAGCTTGTTTAAAAATCTTTGAACTCCAATGTCCATGTTCCAAAATTTCTCTTCCAACTGCAACATTGATCCTCTTTTGGTCAACACTCTTTTGACTTCAAGGATGGTCTCTGTTCTGTCTTCAACTTTCAGTTCTTCAAGCTCTTCCTTGGTTTTTTAATTCATAAACTTGATGATCTCGTTAGTTATCGAGGGCATTTCATCCAACTCTCTTCTTATCTTGTCGATGGACTGCCTACTCTTTAGCACCAGATCATGTTGCTCAAACATGATTTGCACCATAGGCCAAATATCATTTATGGAGTTGGAGATGTCTGTCCAGATATTTTCCTTAGCCTCTGCTAATGTCTTCCCTGCCACTGTTAGTTTCTGGAGCTGCTATATTTCTTGCTTAAGCTTCTTTGATACTTGTCTCTCAACATTGTATCTTGTTTGGAAGGAAGAATTGAGTTCCTGGAGGTTTTCAACCTCCATTTTCATCCTATTGATCTCTGTTCCTTGAAGATTCATCTCCTCTATGGACTTTGCTAGCTCCACAGTCTTTTCCAGTGCTGTCAATGGAGTTATCGATGGAATTTCTGCTGTAGTGGTCGTAGGCACAACTTCTATACTAACTTCTGCAAGGGGAACTGCACTTAATGGAATGACTTCCATAGGGGTTGATTGTTCCTTCTCTTTCACTAACCTTTCCAATTTTGCCTCCATTTCCTTTATCTTTGCGTTCTGCTGCATGATTAGCTTCAACAGTTCTTCTTTCTTGTCTTTTGCCTCAGCTATTTCTTTAGCTTGTGGATCCTCTATTGGTGGAAATTTCAGTTTTTTTCTTAGAGATGCAATGTCAGCATTCTTTTTCTTTATCATCTCCTCTACTACCCTTACATTTGAGGGATCATACCCAATCTTGAGCACCAAATCCTCTAAGGATTTTATTATGTTATCCTTTGCAAAAGAGGATATCTTTTCCAACTTCAATTGGGTCTGAACATTGTTTAGAGATATTTGTAACTTCATTGTCGTAGAGGAAGCATGTGCCAAGGTGGAGAAAACCATTTCTCCAGTCTGTTTGTGAAAATCCATCTGATCATCTGGATGGACTTGTTTGGTGTCAAAAAAAATAGTTGACATTTTGTAGTCAGTGATCTCTTTGGGTTGAGGCACCTGTTCTTGTAGAAATGCTAGATGCATTCTTCCTTTCTCTGTGTCAAAAGCTGAAAACAGTCTATTTTGTGTTGTGGAGGTTTGCTTCCAGAACTGGGCATAGGTGCAGTTGGTCAGAATCTGGTTCTTCTTTTTAATCATGTCATATTTTTTGAATATGTTCAGAGGTACATATCCTTGTGGATCTTGGGTGGTCACAACTATATATGTCTGCTTCTTTGAATAAGAAGTGGACACCACTTGATGTTTACCCTCAAACACTCTGGTAGAGTAAGGCTCTTCCTCACCAGACATGTGAGTGGCATGAGTGGTTTTGGATCTTTTGCTGTATACCTAAAAATGTTCTGTTGATACCTCAATGATTGAAGGAGAGGCATCCTTTCTTGACCTTTTTTCCTTTGGTACCTGTGGAGTGGTAGTCTATCAAAAAGAGACTGAAGGAGATTCCAGTTGTTCAGTATCTACCAGAGTATTTGACTCCCTGTCTGGTTCACATACTTTTCAATTTCTGGTTTGAGGGTGTGAGCATAAGGTGAACTTTGTTTTTTGGATCTCATCTCTGCAATGATCCCACTTGGATCATAACGCCAAATGAAACTGGCACTGAATTTCATTTCCTTTAATAGTTTCTCCACCTCTTCCCTAGCGGTTTGATTGTTGCAGATGAACGGTCCTATTTTCCCTTTAATCCTCATCTGTTTTTTTTTCTTCAGAGACACAAAATGAATGTCATCTGAATTTATCATCCGACGAATATACTCTAGTGTAAATATTCGAACAAGCACATACTTGGGAAATTTGTACGAATTTAGTTCACACCCACACACTCTGATCTCTGTGTGATTCTGGTATAGGAGCCAGTCCCCAGTCTTTGTAAGATCTGGAAGGTGCAGAACTCTTTGGATCTCCTCGTTTATCCTTGGTTTTGGTCTTCCACTGAGCATGCCTACCACTAGGTGATAAAACAATTCGATGAATTGTTTGAAACTGAACTCAGTCGAGTTTCTTCTGAGCAATGACATCCATAGAGTTACTGCTTGTGGTTTTCCATCTTTGTCCATCTTCTGCATGAAAAAGGAAAAATTGTCTTCTTGATAGAACATAAACATGTAGGCCAGTATTGAAGAATATTGGAACATGCCTTATGTAGGGAAATTTTCCAGTTTCTCATGGAGGTTTTCGGCCAAAAAACCGTTGTAATCAAACTGGGTGGAAACTTTCTCTTCAGCAGAGAAAATGGACAGGAAACCTAGGATAGGTTCATCCATCCATTCATTTGAGAAGTAACCGAGCAAACAACACAGTGCCAAGATAATCTGACTTCCCTTTTCGGAAAATATGGAAGAATGATAGGGAGGATTCTTTTTAGGGAATTGGGCATCTTGTGGGAGGAACAACTTAAAGATTTGTGCTCTTTGGGGAAAATACAGGTTCTAATACATTTTTGTCAGAATTTCAATTGTGAGGGGAGAACAAGGTTCAACTCTGGGCACCTGCATCATTTGATCGATGGCCTTGGGTGTAATAAGAAAAAAGGTTTCTCCAAACGAAGATACTATGGCTCTCTGATCAGGGAAGTAGTGCACTTGGCATTTGAGAGCGAATTCGGGAAAATGATAGACTTGGGGAAAAAGATACAGAGGGAAACTTGATTGCCAGAGCCCAATTTCATTGCTCTGATCGATGAAGATGTTTTTAAACCATGATTGTAGCTCGGTGAAGTTGAAATCAGACTTGGTTTCCGAGATTAAATAGTCCTTGTCTGTTAATGGGATCCGATCAAGGTCGACCGGAGGTGGGAGTAAAGGATTTTCCTCCACATTTGACTTTTTACTTTTGGGTGCCATTGATTTTCGCTAGTACCTGCACCTTGATCACACGTTAGTAGGAAAAAGATAAGGCTGGATGGGATGTTGCAGAGGTGAAGGAGAACGAGTCTCTGATAGGCATGGAGTGTGAGTGAAATTTGAATGACCAAAACGAGATTGGGATTTAGTGAACAGGTGTCCATTGGGCGAAAAAGGACAGGTCAGGTGAACAATGTGTATGTGGCCAGTAATAAATGGTCAATGTGTCTTTTAGAGCGTGAGGGGTCAGGGTGAGGGACATATGATGTGTGCACTTGGTTGACGTGCAAAATGGTGATTGGGGAAAAAAAGGAAAAAGATATGACCCATAAGGGTTAGATGGAAGGTACATGCTGACGTGTCATGAAATGGGACTTGCAAGGGTGGTTTTGGGATGTGACATCTTTGGATGATGGTGGTGAGTTGGAAAAATGGTAAGCGGTAAATGTTTGGAGTGGGGAGGTAAGATGCAATGAGATGATTCCATGTAGGGGTGGGACTGGAGGGGTCCACGATCTCTCCCTCACCGTTGATCTGAACAAAGCTAGATCAACCGTTGTTTCAAGTGCATTCTTTAACCATCATGTCGAACTCCCCCCTACTGTTAAAGATAGAATGGTCGGGGTGGGGGGGGGGGTCCGGAATCTCTTCAGAGATGTAGATTTGGGCTCCGAAAGCTTAGTTGTAGATCTAGGCCCGATCTTTAATCTCCGGAGAACATTTCAGTATATTAGACCAAAATTAGGCTTAATGACCTTTTTATGGGTTTTGTGTGTTGTTCCCTTGCTTTTGTCACCATGGGGTTAGAAAAACATTTCACCATCAAAATCATGCAATTTTCATCGATCATCTTACATATTTTATTGAAGAGAAACTAACTAAACTATGTCCTAGCCTACAAAATTTCACCTTTAGCCCAACTTAGACTGTTGGGCTAAGAAAATACTCTACCCTGGGGTTATTTGACCAAGATTAGACTGTTTGGTCAAATTTATTCACTAGCTAACCTAATTTACTTGGTTAAGATTAGACAGTATAGCCAAGCTTATTCACTAATCCTAACTACTTAAATTTAAAAGGACTTGGCCATGTTTAAACTGTATGGATCAAGTCATTATCATTTCAAGGGGCTTTATTCTTTTTTCTTTTTCTTTTATGCCCTCTTTTTATTTTTCTAAATTTTTATTCCCTTTTTCTTTTCTTTTCTTTCTTTTTTCTTTTCTTTTTCTTTTGTATAATGCAACAATATTTGCAAGTCAAAAACACTAAACGAAACAAAATTACAATCAACAGTTGATCCTATAAATTATAGGGTTATAACAGTGGCCCCACTTGGGGATGGTATCTTCCTTGTGAGATTCCAAGAATCCTGTTTCTTTTTTTCTTGAGCAAATTTCCTCTAGAGCTTCTTCTACTATCTGACTTGCTTTATTTTGAAAATTTTGATGACATAATCCAGTTTCTTAGGGCCTTCTCTACGGACTTCAAACACCTGAACAAATGCACCTACACACAAACTTCTTGTAAAATAAATGATATTTACAATGGAAAGGAAATGGTGATCTCTCTACTGAGGCGAAAGATAATGTTTCATCATCCTGCCATTTATAGGTCCCCTTGGTAGGTCTGATCCATCACTATTACCAAGAAGGAAAGCATTATTTCCTCTAAAGTCATGAATGGTGTAAGGAACCTTCCACAAGCTATCGAACTTTCCATGTTTACCCTTATCTTCATTTCTGGAGTCCCATTTCAAAACTAGATCACCCAATTCAAAGTTATCCTCTTTGGTTCTCTTGTCATAAATATTTTTTATATTTTCCTGGATCACTTGAGTTCTATTGTACACTTCTTCTCTGGATTGCATTAGGTGGATCATTTGATTTATCCTTCGCTGGACATCATTTGGTTCTTCTTGGGTTTCCTGCAATAGTTTCATGACAGGGACTGCTAATGAAAGGGGAAAAACTGCCTCGGTGCCATACACCAACTGGTATGCAGACATACCAATTTCTCTTTTGGTGCTTATTCTGTTAGCCCAGAGTGAGAAAACCAACTTATTATGCCATGATTTCTTGGTTTCTTGTAGTGTCTTTCTGAGAATGTTCACCAGAATTTTGTTAGAAAAATTATCTAGCCCATTTCCTTGTAGATAATAAGCCGTCGAGTGTCCTAGAGTAATGTGATATTGATTACAAAAATCTATGAGCCTTTTGTATCCAAAAGTCGCTGCATTGTTAGCTATAATTTTTCTGGGGCATCCAAAACGAGACAAAATGTTAGTTTCTAAAAACTTGATGATGACTGAGTTAGTAGCTTGCCTACATGGCACAACCTTGATCCACTTGGTGAAGTAGTCTTTGGTTGTGAGGATCCACTTGTGTTGGCCCGAGGAGGATGGATGTATTTCACCAATGAATTCTAGACCCCATTGTTGGAAAGGAGATTCAACTGAGATGGGTTTCATAGGGAGTGGCAGAAGCTTCCTTTTACCTTCAAAAATATGGCACTTGTGGTAAGAAGTAACCTTCTGGTGGGCGTTCGCGAACAGAGTAGGCCAGTAAAAACCAGCCCTCAAAATCTTGTTAGTTGTGGTCTTCCAGCTTAGGTGCCCACCACAGTCTCTTGCATGAAAATCTCGAAGAACATTGTCAGCTTCGTCTTTTAACAAGCAATTAAACAAGATACCACTGGGATATTTCCAATAGAGATTGCTTTCTAAAATAAAAAATTTCGATGCTTTCAATTTAATAAATCTAGCGTTGGTCTTAGTCAAACCTGGAGGAGCTTGTAAATTTTGGAGTACACAAATGAGGTTTGCGTACCAAGGGGATTTTAAGAATACCTCTTTTATGTTTGGATTTGCTTGCTCTTCTAATCCATCTACTGCAGCCAAAAAATTAATATCCAAAGCATGAAAATTATACTCAGCCATTAGTTTGGCCAAACCCTATCCTTTGATCAATTTAGTAGGTTTTATTTCAATGTTGTACTCTAGAATAGCTGCAATCCATTTTCGTCTTCTACCATCCGGATTATCCTAGGTTAGGATATCCTTAACCACTGTGTTTAGGACGTATGCAATAATGTGAGAATGGAGAATATAGACTCTAAAGTCTTTTATGGCTTTCACCAGAGCGAAGGCCTGTTTCTCCATTATGTTATAGTTCAAAGAAACATCTCTCAAAGATTTGCTGAAAAACGCTATGGTTGTTCGTACCCTTCACTATTTTTCTACAATGACACAACTGCTATGGTGTGTTCAGATGTGAAGGATAAAAGAATAAAGTCTTTGGTATAATCTGGGCTAATCAGAACTGGGGCTTGGGTGAGAGCATGTTTCACCTGCTCAAATGACTATTTGGACTCGACGTTCCATTTAATTTTTGTGTCTTTTTTCAACATAGTAGTGATATTCCTGAGAAGTTTGGCCAAGTTTGGTATGAATATTCTAAGGAAATTTATTTTGCCAATGAAAGATTGCAGTTCTTTAATATTCCTAAGGTGTTCCACCTTCTGGATGGCTTCTATCCTGCTGGGATCTATTTTAATTCTGTCTTTCAAGATTATGTGTCCCAGTTGTTTACCTTCCTCTAACCTGAAAAGGCTTTTCTTAGGATTCAATGAAATCCCAAATTTCCTGCACTTCTCAAACACGCGTCTGAGGTGGAGCAGGTGTTCCTCGCCAGATTTGGAGTAAACAATTACATCATCTAGATAAATGACTATAAATATCCTAGACTTGTCCACAAAAGAAATGTCCATTGCTCTTTGAAAAGTAGCCCCAACGTTCATCAGACCAAAAGGCATCTTCACATACATGAAGGTTCCCTAGGGTGTGGTAAAAGTTGTTTTCTCTTGATCTTCTAGATGGAATAGAACTTGGTTGTAACCAGAGAAACCATATAGTAAGGAGATCCTACTGGATCCAACTAAAAGGGTAATTGTCTTTGAGAGAGACTTTGTTCATATTTCTGAAATCTATGCATAGTCTGATCTCACCAGTTTTCTTCCTAGTAGGAACTGGGTTAGAGACCCATTTGGAAAATATCAAGGGGAATATAATCTTTGCATCTGATCTAAAAATAGGGGGCTAACTTGTTTTTGTATGCAAGCACCCTCTACTCCATTAAAATATAAACTTCAGGACCTTGCTCAATGTCATAGTTGTGCAAGAGCTTTTATGTGTCAAGTTTATGCATCTTTTAGGTGTTTATATGTGAGGTATTTGAAAGGTTAAATATGTGGTTTAAATAAATACACAACAAACATAACTTGCAAAAAATAAACCAACAAACTCACAACAATAACAAGATGATAAAGGAGTTCACCCCCAACTGGGCTACATCTCCTTGAGCCTCCATCAATGGACTAGGCTCTCTGGGATTAGTTTTTCAAAGATTATTTTACAATATACTCCTCAACTCCAATGGATTTAMTAATTGTACCATTGGGTTCATGATACATAAAACCCCCCAAAATGACTATTAGATCTTTGAAAATGGACCATGGTTCATCCGGGCATGGCCTCTTCTACATGTGGCCTTAATCTTYCCTRAGCTTCCTTGTGGAAACAAAACCTGTAAAAGTCCTCAAATGGATCTGAAACCTGTCCCAATGTGTTCAGAGCATAACAATTAGTCGAAAATGACTATTCAGTCACAAAAAATAGACTTGGGCTCATCTGAGCATGGCCTCCTTCAATGGTGGCCCTAAGCTCCCTAGAGCTCCCTGGAACTTCAATGGTGTAAAAACTGCAATGTAAGTCTCCAAATTCCTTTGAAAATAGTTCCAATGGATTCATAACATCCAAAAACCCCTAGCTAGGCTTTTTCGGTACCTCATTTGGCCAAAAGATGAAGAAGTTAGGCCTCCTTCCATTTTTCTCCTTTAAGCTTGCTATCTCTGGTTCACCATTTTGCACCTCCTATGTGAGTAACCTAGCCTCTGGGTGTTTCCCATGCCTAAAACCAAGACCCACGTGCATTTCAAAATTGGTGCCAAAATTTTGCACCGTTAGCAGATCTTGGGCCCCCAAAGATGAAGATGTTGGGCGCATGGGGCCATGTGGCCAAGTCTTAACACACAAAAAGGGGCTCATTCCAAGATTGGATGAGGGTGCAACAAGTGTCAAACGATGGGAGCGATCCATTTTATGGTTTAAATAACTGAGCACAAATATGTGGGGCATGGTCATATGGGGAGTAGTGCATATACCCGAGGGCTGGGGCTAATCCCCAACCCGGACCCCACTCCAAAATGCCACATACACAAACTTAAATATATATTTGAACATATACATATTAAGTACCACTGTGTGGGCTAGTGGTAGCCCACACATTGCCAAAGCATTAACCATGCAGGATGTCTTGGGGTCGAGTCCTGTGGACTCCAACATAACTTTTAACATACCAAAACCTAGGTGCCACGTGGCAGCCCACGTCTGGTCCACGTGGCACCACTCCATTGGCCAAAAAAATGCCACATGTTTCAAATCTATTCATCCACATGCCTCACATGCATTTGCCCACGTTTCTACCCAAATTGACACATCAACACTGACACATCAGCACTTTCCATGTCATCTTCCATGTGTGAGTCATACCCTTGTACGGACTATACAGACTATATAGTTAGCATATTATTTTTTGCTTGTTTGGCAAATCGAAAAGATCGTGATATCTCACTCATCCAATGTCCGTTTGACCCCATTCAAAGTGCGTTGGGTTCGTGACGATGAGGGCTACACACCTATTCATTTTGAGTTGATTCCAAATACTTTCATTGTTGGGCTAAATTTTGACCCCTGGTCCAAATTCTGATCATGCCTTCCCACTAAAATGATTTTGGACCCACAAAAGCTGATGATTATCTACCTGAGCTTCAATACTCTTCTACTTCCAAGTTCTATCAACTCATTCTACTTGAAAAGTCTTTTTGGCAATCACCTGGGTACCTTGACATGCCTTGCACTACAACTAGCTATGTCCCTCAACCACTGCCCTCTGGTTGCTGCTGACCCACTGTTCTCTTTATGCTTGGACCCTCTACTCCATTAAAATATAAACTTCAGGACCTTGCTCAATGTCATAGTTGTGCAAGAGGTTTTATGTGTCAAGTTTATGCATCTTTTAGGTGTTTATGTGTGAGGTGTTTGAAAGGTTAAATATGTGGTTTAAATAAATACACAACAACATAACTTGTAGCAAATAAACCAACAAACTCACAACAATAACAAGATGATAAAGGATTTCACCCCCAACTGGGCTACATCTCCTTGAGCCTCCATCAATGGATTAGGCTCTCTGGGATTAGTTTGTCAAAGATTCTTTTACAAGCTGCTACTCAAATCCAATGGACTTACTGACTCGCTGTACCATTGGGTTCAGAATACATAAAAACCCCAAAAATGACTATTAGATATCTGAAAACGGACCATGGCTCATCTGGGCATGACCTCTTCTACATGTGGCCTTGAGCTTCCCTGAGTTTCCTTGTGGAAAAAACACATGTAAAAGTCCTCTAATGGATCTGAAACCTGTCCCAATGTGTTCAGAGCATAACAATTAGTCAAAAATGACTATTCAGGCACAAAAGATAGACTTAGGCTCATCTGAGCATGGCCTCCTTCAATGGTGGCCCTAAGCTCCCTAGAGCTCCCTGAAACTTCAATGATGTAAAACCTGCAATAGAAGTCTCCAAATTCCTTTGAAAACAATTCCAATGGATTCAAAACATCCAAAAACCCCTAGCAGGTCTTTTTCGGCACCTCATTTGGCCAAAAGATGAGGAAGTTAGGCCTCCTTCCATTTTTCTCCTTCAAGCTTGCTGTCTCTGGTTCGCCATTTCGCACATCTTGTGTGAGTAACCTGGCCTCTGGGAATTTCCCGTGCCTAAACCCAACACCCATGCACATTCTGAAATTGGTGCCAAAATGTCACACCGTTAGCGGATCTTGGGCCCCCAAAGACGGAGGTGTTGGGTGCATGGGGCCATGTGGCCAAGTCTTAATGCACAAAAAGGGGCTCGTTCCAAGATTGGATGAGGGCGCGACAAGTGTCAAGTGATGGGAGTGATCTGTTTTATGGTTTAAATAACTACACACAAATATGTGGGCCATGGTCATATGGGGGGTAGCACATATACCCGAGGGCTGGGGCTAAGCCCCAGCCCGGACCCCACTCCAAAATGCCACATACACAAACATAAATATATATTTGAACATATACATATTAAGTACCACCGTGTGGGTGGTATCCCACACATTGCCAAAGCGTTGACCATGCAGGAGGTCTCAGGGTCAATTCCTGCGAACTCCAACATAACTTTTAACATACCAAAACCTTGGTGCCACGTGGCAGCCCACGTCTGGGCCATGTGGCACCACTCCATTGGCCAACAAAATGCCACGTGTCTCAAATCTATTCGTCCACATGCCTCACATGCATTCGCCCACGTGTCTACCCAAACTGCCAACTCAACACTGACACTTTAGCACTTTCCACATCATCTACCACATTTGAGTCGTACCCTGCCACGTCAGCATGTATGGACTGTACAGTCAACATCTTTTTTTTTGCTTGTTTGGCAAATCGAACAGATCACGATATATCACTCATCCGATGTCTGTTTGACCCCATTCGAAGTGCGTTGGGTTTGGGACAACAAGGGCTACACACCTATTCAATTTGAGGTGATTCCAAACACTTTCATTTTTGGGCTAAATTTTGACCCCTGGTCCAAATTCTGATCACGCCTTCCCACTGAAAGGATTTTGGACCCACAAAAGCTAATGATTATCTGCCTGAGCTTCAATACTCTTCTACTTCCAAGTTCTATCAATTGATTCTACTTGAAAAGTCTTTTTGACAATCACTTGGGTACCTTGACATGCCTTGCACTGCAACTGGCTATGTCCCTCAACCACTGTCTTCTGGCTGTTACTGACCCACTATCCTCTTTGTGCTTGGAAGAATGCCAACCTCCCCACTGAGAATCAAGTACCTCTTGTGAACTCTTCGACATCAACACAATCCTCTCTACAATGGCTGCAAAAAGAAAGTTTTCCTGCAACATCTTGTCACAAACCAGGAAAAACCATCAATCTTGAAAACAAACTTTATACAAGACTGAAAATGATGTCAACAAAATCTCTTTTCTCTTCAAGCAAATGGTCACATCTTGTACTTCATCAAAGCACATGGCATTTTCTTGCATCTTGGTGTACTCAATATCGACTTACAAGCCGACAAACACCATCAACTAAACATAAGTCGAAGAACATGATCGACACAACATAGTCATCAAGACAATATCGACACAAGTCGAGGCTCATTTGAAACACATCGACATTCCAAAATGACAAGTCGACATTCATGATACACAACCATGTTAGAATTATGAGTCACTCATAATGAACTATCACAAGTTTCATTGTTTACACATACAAAATCACATGCATGTGCATAACTCTTCAACTCTCCTTCAAGTACAAACATAAGTACAAAAACCCAAAAACATGTGGGTACATAAGAGCTGAAAATGAAAAACTAAATGGATGCAATAAGTGAGTATCATACCCCTCTTTTACATCCTCCTGGCGAAGTTGTGCAACAACAAGAATGCCTTCAAAAGAAATGCATTCACATGCAAACTTTCATCATACAAGTTATGATAAACTGCTGCAACTTGTCATACTTTTAATAGAAAATCATAGATAAGGATGAAAAGTGCATCTACAAATAGAGAAATGCAAACCTTACTTGTTCAAGAAATCTAACCATTTCTTACCAAGCCAATTCAATGGTGACTTTTTCTACTGAAAATCGTCTTCTTGTGAATCATCTTGACTCACATTGATGATGAAATCTCCTCTTCCATTCTTGCTAGTCTCTTTATCCATGTGCTTCTTGTGCTGTGGATAAGTGGTTGGATGCAATGTCCAACATTGGTCAATGAGATGACCCCTCTTTTGGAAATGAGTGCAAATATTTTGCATCTTCTTTTCATGTTGGCTTTGCTTGGAAAGTTTCCTGAATGTGGTCAATCTTTTCCAACATCTTGAAACATGATGGTTATCTAAACCACAATATGTACATGGAATATTTCTACCATTTTTACATGCAAATTTACCATGCTTAACATAAACAAAAGAAACTGAATGATAGGCAGAAATATACCTTGAACATTCACCTTTATCGCCTTCTTGAGGAGGTGAGTTGGAAGAGTTACCAACTCTCTTTTGAAGACCAAAAAATATGTTCTTGTCTTCATGGTTGTCACAACTCTCTTGTTTCCAACATTTGCATTCATCTTGAACACATACTATACGTGCTTGAGGGATTAAACTTGCAACAAGAGTTCTCGAACATTCACCTTTATAGCCTTCTTGAGGAGGTGAATTTGAAGAGTTACTAGCTGTCTTTTGAATACCAACAACAGTGTTCTTGTCCTCATGGTTGTCACAACTCTTTTGTTTTTAACATTTGCATTCATCTTGAAAACAAACTTTGCATGCTTGAGGGATTGAACTTGCAACAAAAGTTGTTCTTGGAACTGTTTCCCTTGTCTCCTCAACTTTGGAATTTGCTCCATCTTTCTGTTCATATCCAAGACCCCTATATTTGGGCCTTTCCTCAACAAAAATAGGCTCAACAATGCCTTGTGCATGCTTGCCTAACACTCTAACTTCATAGCCCATTTTTAACAATAACTTGGACCCTATTCCTCTAGTGTTATTTTCAAAAACACCAAAGAATTCATCTTGAGAGGAATTGGAAGAAAAACTAGCATTACATACCTCATGTTCATCCATGTACTTGGTAAGGGTTTCCTTTGTCTCATGGAGTTGAGTCTCCATCTCATGCAAATTTTCAAGAAGATGGTGCTTCTCCTCCTTCATGGCCATCAACTGCTCTTGAAGGACAATGCTCTCCTTCCTATCTTCCCACAACTCTTGAACCACATCTCTCATGGTTATAAATGACTTCAACATATCTTTTTCAAATAACTTGGATAATGAAGATGTATGAGAACTTTCACTGTTTGAAGCTTCCTCCATCCTTGCAAGATATCAAACTTCAACACCAAACTTGCACAATAATACCAACAGCTAAATCTCTAGCTATCAATGGCAATCACATGAGCAAAAATATGCTCTGATACCACCTGATCTGAAAATAGGGGCTGTTGCACATTATTTTTCGTCATCCCTAAGACCGTTAATGATGTAAACCTATCTGTTTCCTTCGGAGGGGTTAGTGGCCTGAGTTCCTGAAGAAGGAAGGGAGAAGAACTTTTCCTGAGAAAAGAAGTTGCATTTTCCTTTGTAAAAACCCTATAAAAAAGGAAGTTCGTAGGCTGCATTATAGCTAGGGTGCGAGAATGCCTGATTCTCACAGGCTGCATCATAGCTAGGTCGCGAGGAGTTCGCAATTTTCTCTATAGGAAGGGTGTGAGAATGCTTACACGTGGGAAAAACGAGCGTTTTCTCGAATCTTCTAGAAGGAGAAACTTCCATGGTGAGGTGGCATCCAAATGGTTTGGATATTACTTGCTTTCATAATTTAGTGGGATCATCCTAACCTCCTCACCTTATCCTCTTCAGCTTATAAAAGGAGAGGATATCTCATGGAGAAGGGCTAAGTTGGATTTGGCTTGGAATTATTAGCTTGGTTGGAGTGTCTTTGAGTTTTGCCTTTGTCAAGATAGATTGTGAATATTATCAGATCTATGATTTTA
>JZKD02S2045260.1:386573-410864 GCA_000966675.3 Picea glauca | reverse complement strand
AAAGAACGGTTTTACTTTGGGAGTTAACAGGCGTGACAAGTGTCAAGCGATGGGAGCGATCCGTTTTATGGTTTAAATAACCATGCACAAATATGTGGGGCATGGTAATATGGGGGGTAGCACATATACCCAAGGGCTGGGGCTAAGCCCTAGCCTGGACCCCACTCCAAAATGCCACATACAGAAACTTAAATATATATTTGAACATATACATATTAAGTACCACCGTGTGGGCTAGTGGTAGCCCACACATTTCCAAAGCATTGACCATGTGGGAGGTCTCGGGTTCGATTCCTGTGGACTCCAACATAACTTTTAACATACCAAAACCTAGGTGCCACGTGGTATCCCACGTCTGGGCCACGTGGCACCACTCCATTGGCCAACAAAATGCCACGTGTCTCAAATCTATTCGTCCACGTGCCTCACACGCATTCACCCATGTGTCTGCCAAAACTGTCAACTCAACACTGACATGTTAGCACTTGCCACATCATCTGTCACATGTGAGTCGTACCCTGCCACATCATCATGTACAGATTGTACAGTCAACATCTTTTTTTTTCCTGTTTGGCAAATCGAGTAGATCGCGATATCTCACTCATCCGATGTCCGTTTGACCCCGTTCGAAGTGCGTTGGGTTCGTAACGATGACGACTACACACCTGTTCATTTTGGGGTGATTCCGAACACTTTAACTTTTGGGATAAATTTTGACCCCTGGTCCAGATTCTGATCAACATCATACATCTTTTTTATTTCTTTCTCTCTCAGGGGAAGCAACTTGGGATTAATTCTCCTAATTTTCTGCATGAATGGTCTGTGTTCTTCTTTTATGGGAATGCGATATTGTATGATACTCCTGTCATAGGATTTTAAGTCCTCGTAAACCCAGGCAAAAACATCTAGGTATTCCTTAAAAAGTTCAATGTATTTGCATTTATTCTCAGCGGGTAGATATTTAGAAAGATTTATCATCTTGGGTTTTTCTTCTGTTCCTATGTTTCATTCTTTGACCTCCTTACCACTAGCTTCAATTTTTGGTTTTTTGGAAACGTCATTAAAATCGACTAAATATTCTAGCGGAGCTAAACCTCTAGGTAACACATTACTTTTCAACTGTAGAATACTAGAATCTATCTCATTTTCATTCAATTCATATGCATATACTTTATTTTCATTGGGATTTTTGAAAGCTATGTTATTTACACTAACATTTCCAGAAGTAGATTTATTTACAATCTCATCATCATTTTGTAAATCTATGTTTGTACATTCGAAATTGTTCTTACATTGTAAGAATTCTTTAATTTGATTATCATTTCCAAATACCTGCCAGTACCTGATGTTATCAGGAATGGTTGGTTTTCACTTCACCTCCACTATGTACTTGTGAGTGGGATGAAAAGGAATTTTACAGGTCGTTGCCGATGTGGCCAATCCATCTTCCAGTATGTTTTGTCCTTTAGGCATTACTTGCAAGTCGATTTCAGTAAAACATTGAAGAGAATCCAAAACAATATTTCGATAAGCCCTAAGTCTGGGGTGTTTAGCTACATACTCACCTTTGATTTTCTTTATAATCAGTTCATAATCACTCCTTACCATGATCTATTTGGCACCAACTTTATTTAGTAGTTTCAGGCCAAGCATCAAAGCCTCGTACTCGACTACATTGTTAGTGCACTGGAAATTCAGTCTATAGGAATGAGTCTCTGAATACTTTGACCTATGGTTATGCAACCAAACTCTGGCTCCAACTCCCTCTTTAATCACTGCACCATCGAAGTGCATGCTCCATAAATCTACTGGAAACTCCTCATTCTCTTCAATCATGGGGTTTCTTACTTCGACAACTGCTTTATCATCCTTCGGATTAGGTGCATCATCTTCTAGTTGTGCAATTTGTTCTTCAAAGTCACCATCAGTGTATAGAATAAAAGAGTCCAGATCAGAGTGTACGAAGTATAGTAGGTAATTATGCTGCTTCTCCTGGATGCTAACCATATACTTCATTAGTGTTTCCCTATACAATCTTCTCCGTTGTATGAAAAAAAGAATGGTGGTGTAAGACATATCTAGCTGTAGGGTTCCTCTCAATTTAGCTCCCCAAGAACTTGATAGTAACATACCATACTTGGGGGGAATATCTGGAATGATGATATCCATCACCATACTTTTCGCTGGGATTTGAGCCAAGGTGATGCATAAGTCTTTAATCAGGACTATACATTTGAATTTGCTGGAGTTGAAATAATGCAAATATTTGTAAGGTCAGGTGACCTAGAGTCCCAACTTTTCCATCACGGCTTTGGGCATTAGGTTGTGAGAGGCACCCAAATCCAGCATAACGTTGTTTAATATTAAATCGTGGATGTTTAGGCTGATGTAAAAAGGGGCCATGACACTAGTATTAATTTGACCATCAACTTCAGAACCAAACAAGAGCTCAGGTTGATCTTCAGAAAGGTTTACTATGTCAGAGTGATGTACAGATCCAACATTCAAAGATTTGGTACCTATCTCGGGTTCGATGCTTAAATATTTTATCACCTGAGACCTGTAAGCCTTCTTGTTCATTAACACAGAGAGGGGAATGGGAATCTTCAATTTAGCTAGTTCCCCTTCAAGGCTGAAAGGAGCGATGGCTTTGCTTAAGATCTGTACTTATGATTTATCAGTAGAAGCTCTATGGCCAGGTTCACTTGTTTGAATGATTGATGAATCTTTAGTCCAACTTCCTCTTTTAAGAATTTATGGAGTTTTTTTCATAGGAGATTCAACATTATTTCGCCCAGGGACTTTCTTGGGAGGGTTTTCTGAGGTTTTCTTGGTTTTAGCAGCCTTCTTCGGAGAGTTCTCATTTGCCTTCTTTCTCCTCAGGTTATACTTCTTGTGAACCTCCATTATAGCGTTCTTAAAGGCCTGCTGTTCTTCTTTCTCAGCTTCCTCATTTACCTCTATTTGTGAAAGGAGAAAGATTTCATGCTCTTCCTAGGTGAGAAAAATGGAATAATGATCATGATCATGATCACCCATTAGGTTTATATGAGTGTCATGAAACTCCTCGATTACTTCCTCCCCATCATCGGAATAATTCTCCTGAAGAGGTGGTCTAATCTACTGATCAGGTCTCCTTTGCTCCCTTTGATCTCTAGGATCTCTCTGCCTGATCTGAGGTGGATTTCTTCTAAAGTTTGGGTTTCTAATCTGAGGGACAACTTGGTTCTCCCTAGGTGGGTTCTGTTAGTTATGGTGAGTCTCTCCATCATTTTCTCCATAGCACTGGAAAGAGAATCTAATTTGGCATCAAATGAGGAAGTAGAAGGTTATTCTTTGATGGTGACCCTCTTTTCTGTTCTCTGCCTAACCCTTTTGGCAAAAAGAATTGCTTCCACACTAACGAAACTTCTTTGCATGTCTTCCAAAGTTTCTACATTTCTTTCCCTCAACTGATATGACATGTCAACATCAAAACCATCAGGGAATTTTATTAGAGCCAAACCTTGTGGCGGTTTGATGTTAGCAGGGACTGCATTGTACAGATTATTGAAACAAGTGCAGTAATCCTACACTGTCTCTCCTTGGTTCCGTCTAATGTTCTCATATTCTAATAGAATCTGGAGAGGATTTTTCTTTATCTCCCACCTGCCAAGAAAAGATCGACGAAAGACAACAATGTTAGTTATTGTAGCAGCATGTAAGGTTTTGAACCACTTTTTGACTTCTCTAGTCAAACTTTGTGCGAATAATCTCATCTAAACATCAGCTTCATCTACTTCCTGCAAGTCAAAATAATCGTTCATTTTGTCGACATGTTGTTGTGCATTCAGGAGACCAGTACTATCAAACTGAGGAAGTCTAGATTGATAATCTTGAGGCATGTCGTGTAAAGGAGCTACCAATACCAATGGAGCATATCTTGCTACCATGATTGGTTGAGGAGGGTGCACAACAACCTATGTGACAAGAGAGGTAGTGACTAAAGCTTTATAATATGAAGGGATTAGAGGAATGAAGTGACTTGGTTTAGGTTTAACGAAAACTGCAGCAATAGTTAAAACAAAAAGTTCGACGAACTGTTGAAGATGGAGTTTGTCTAAGGCTTGACCAAGATTCACAACTATGTATTCAAGCTTATCAGTCTCGAGGAGAAAATGTTGATTAGCTTCAGCTCTGGGAGAGAGTATTTCAGGGGTCCTGGGATGAAAAACAGTCTGATCTAAGACCGTTTTACTGACAAAACCGTCATATTTTGTCCTAAAAAGGCTTGGTTGAAAGGATGCGTCAAAATCAAAATCTTGAAGAGCAGCTACTTTTCTGGGAGGGAAAGGGACCTTAGAGGTGGGTTGTTACTCCTTGAAATCTCTGCATTATTTTTCTTCCTAAGTAATCTTTCAGGATTATTTGTTGCTATTGCAGGTTCCGGGTCATGATGAGATCTAGTAAAAATTATTTTGGTAGCCACAATTCTAATTTTTATTTTCCTTTTGGAGATTTTGAGTTACTATATACAAACTTTAACAACCTATGAACATTATTTCTAGATAAATTTAGGGTTTTTTATTCTTTCATAAATAAAGTTATCTTTGTCTAGGGGAAAGAAATCAAGGGGTGGAAAGTTTGTTCAATTCTTCCCCAGCGGAGTTGCCATTTTGTTATCACTCTGTAAATTCCCATAGGTTATGTGAGGCAAGAAGAAATTTATCAGAGGTAACCTTAACCAACCACTTCAAAACTGGGATCTAGCCCTGCCAGTTTCAGAGAAGGATCTCTCTGTAAGATTTAGATTTGTTTGGATTTTTATATTTTAGGCTAGTTTAAAAAGGAATAGTATCGAGTTGCTTGTGTTTTTTTAATAAAATGGCTGAATGTCTCTTACGCTTCCATTGGGCTATGGGGTTTGTTTTATAAAAATATTTATCAAAGGACAGTTGTTAGAAGATTCGTTTTACAGGGCAAGGTAGTGCAATTGTTGGATTATTTAGAAATAAAATGATAGATAGCTGAAAAGGTGAGATATCAATTAAAACAAAAAAACAATTAAGAATTTCTTTTTTATAACATCAGAAGGAAAACATTTAAATTTGTAAAAGATTAAGTACAGAGTACGCAATGGAAAATTATGCAACTTTAACTTCTTTTAAATATTAGATTAGAAAAACAACATGATAACTAAGAAAGAAAACTTTTTACGAAGACGGAGGAAACTTCACCAATAGCTAACATGCATGAATCCTGTGAAACGTCTCTTTGTATTACTGGAATAATCTCTTGAAAAAATTACAGCGATTACAAGTTGCTTGGGGGTAAAGATCAACCCTCAATACTTGTAAGTTTGAAATATTTATAATCAAAGTTACAAACGACCTTGCCATTAATGATCAGGATGTGGCAGACCCCGAATCTAACTGACTATCTAACAAGATGCAGAAATATAGGAACGTATGATGATGCATCGAATCTTTCATCCTGATTTTGGGGAAGACCATTGGTGAGTCATTCACATGACTTTGACTGTGTTGGATGCTGATTTGGACGAGACCTTAGGTGAGTCATTCATATGAATTTGACTGCGTTGGATGCTGATTTGGACGAGACCTTTATCTTTACTCAATAAATTCACACAACTCATCCCATCTTTGTGTACCTGGGATGGTAACTTTCAATAGCCTGCGGTAGATTTTGTCCATCTCGGTATACTTAGAAAAAGTCGGCTTTATGAGGAAAATGTACTTGATTTCGTGCTATATGCAGAGGTCAGGTTACAAAGTCTCCAAGAATGATTTGCTTGTGATGCTTCCCTGTATCCCTGAGAACTTGGAACTTTCTTTGGCCATGGTTGCAATATTTTGCTTATAATCAGATAAGGTCGTCAATTTATCATTTAGGACAATTAAGCCAGGAAGGCCCTTTTTTTGTAAGGCCTCAAGCTTGTTAAAAAATCTCTGAACTCCAAGGTCCATTTTTTGAGCTTTCTCTTCCAACTACAACATTGATCCTCTTCGAGCTCTTCCTTGGTTTTTGAATTTAGAAACTTGATGATCTCGTTAGCTGTCGAGGGAATTTCATCCAGCTCTCTTCTTATCCTGTCGATGGCCTGCCTACTCTTTAGCACCATATCATGTTGCTCGAACATGATTTTCACCATGGGCCAAATCTCGTTTATGGAGTTGGAGATGTCTATCCAGATATTTTCCTTAGCCTCTGCTAATGCCTTACCTACCACTGTTTGTTTTTGGAGCTGCTGTATTTCCTGCTTAAGCTTCTTTGATACTTATCTCTCAACATTGTATCTTGTTTGGAAGGAAAAATTGAGTTCCTGGAGGTTTTCAACCTCCATTTTCATCCTATTGATCTCTGTTCCTTGCAGAGTCATCTCCTCCATGGACTTTTCTAGCTCCACAGTATTTTCTAGTGCTGTCAATGGAGTTACCGATGAAATTTATGTTGTAGTGGTCGTAGGCATAGCTACTATACTGAATTCTGAAAGGGGATCTGCACTCAATGGAATGACTTCCATTGGGGTTGATTGTTCCTTCTCTTTCAATAACCTTTCCAGTTTTGCCTCCTTTTTCTTTATCTATGTGTTCTGCTGCATGATTAGCTTCAACAATTCCTCTTTCTCGTCTTCTGCCTCAACTATTTCTTTATCTTGTGAATCCTCCGTTGGTGGCAATTTTAGCTGTTTTCTCAGAGATGCAATGTCATCATTCTTTTTCTTTATCATCTCCTCTGCTTCCTTTACATTTGAGGGCTCATGCCCAATCTTGAGCACCAACTCCTTTAAGGATTTTATTCTGTTATCCTTTGCAAAATAGGATATCTTTTCCAACTTCAATTGGGTCTGAACATTGTTTAGATATATCTGTAACTTTGTTGTCGTAGAGGAAGCATGTGACCAGGTGGAGAAAACCATTTCTCTCGTCTGTCTGTGCAAATCCATATGATCAACTGGATAGACTTGTTTGGTGTCAAAAAAAATAGTTGACCTTTTGTAGTCAGTGATCTCTTTGGGTTGAGGCACCTATGCTTGTATAAATTCTAGATGCATTCTTCCTTTCTCTGTGTCAAAATATGACAACAGTCTGTTTTGTGCTGTGGAGGTTTGCTTCCAGAACTGAGCATAAGTGTTGTTGGCCAACGTCTGGTTCTTCTTTTTAATCATGTCATATTTTTCGAAGATGTTTAGAGGTACAAATCCTTGTGGAGCTTGGGTGTTCATAGCTATATCTGTTTTCTTCTTTGAAGAAGAAGTGGACACCATCTGATGTTTACCGTCAAACACTCTGGTAGAGTAAGGCTCTTCCTCACCAGACATGTGAGTGGCATGAGTGGTTTTGGGTCTTTGCCTGTATACCTGAAAATCTTCTGTTGATACCTCAATGATTGAAGGAGAGGCATCCTTTCTTGGCCTTTTTTCCTTTGGTACCTGTGGAGTGGTAGTGTGTGAAAAAGAGACTGAAGGAGATTCCATCTATTCAATATCTACCAGAGTATTTTCCTCCCACTCTATCTGGTTCACATACTTTTCAATTTCTGGTTTGAGGGTGTGAGCATAAGGTGAACTTTTGTTTTTGGATCTCATCTTTGCAATGACCCCACTTGGATCATAAAGCCAAATGAAACTAGTGCTGAATTGCATTTCCTTTAATAGTTTCTCTACCTCTTCCTAAATAGATTGAAAGTTGCATATGAACGGTCCTATTTTCCCTTTAATCCTCATTTGCTATTTTTTCTTCAGAGACACATAATGAATGTCATCTAAATTTATCATCTGACGAATATACTCTAGTGCAAATATTCGAACATGCACATACTTGGGAAATTTGTATGGAGCTAGTTCACACCCATACACTCTGATCTTCATGTGATTCTGGTATAGGAACAAGTCCCCAGTCTTTGCGAGATCCAAAAGGTGAAAAACTCTTTGGATCTCCTCGTTTATCCTCAGTTCCGGTCTTCCACTGAGCATGCCTACCACTGGGTGATAAAACAAATCGATGAATTGTTTGAAACTAAACTCAGTGGAGTTTCTTTTGAGCAACGACGTTCATAGAGTTACTACTTGTGGTTTTCCATCTTTGTCTATCTTCTGCATGAGAAAGGAAAATTTTTCTTCTTTATAGAGCATAAACATGTAGGCCAGTATTAAAGAATACCAGAACATGCCTTCTGTAGGGAAATTTGCCAGTTGCTCGTTCAGGTTCTCATCGAAAAAATCGTTGTAATCAAACTGGGTGGAAAATTTCTCTTCAACAGATAAAATGGACAGGAAACCTAGGATAGGTTCATCCACCCATTCATCTTAGAAGTAAACAAGAAAAAAACACAGTTTTGAGATAATCTAATTTCCCTTTTCAGAAAATATGAAAGAATGATAGGGAGGATTCTTCTTAGGGAATTGGGCATCTTGTGGGAGGAACAACTCAAAGATTTGTGCTCTTTGGAGAAAGGACAGGTTTTGATACATTTCTGTCAGAATTTCAATTGTGAGGGGAGAATGGGGTTCGGCTCTAGGCACCTACATCATTTGATCGATGACCTTGGGTGTAATAAGGAAAAAGGTTTTTCCAGACAAAGATACTACGACTCTCTGATCAGGGAGGTAGTGCGCTTGGCATTTGAGAGCGAATTCGATAAAATGATAGACTTGGGGAAAAAGATACAGAGGGAAACTTGACTTCCAGAGCCCAATTTCATCGCTCTGATCGATGAAGGTGTCTTTAAACCATGATTGTAGCTCGGTGAAGTTGAAATCAGACCTAGTTTCTGAGATTAAATATTCCTTGTCTGCTAATGGGATCCGATCGAGGTCAACTGGAGGTGGGAGAACATGATTTTCCTTTGCATTTGACTTTTTACTTTTGGGCGCCATTGATTTCCATTGGTACTTGCACGCTGAGCACATGTTATTAGGAAAAATCTATGGTTGGATGGGATGTTGCAGAGGCGAAGGAGAACAAGTCTCTGATAGGCATGGAGTGTGAGTGAAATGAGAATGACCGAAACAGGGTTGGGATTTAGTGAACGAGTTTCTATTGGATGAAAAAGGACAGGTCAGGTGAACAAAGGGTATGTGGCCAGTAATAAATGGTCAACAGGTCTTTTAGAGTGTGAGGGGGCAGGGTGAGGGACATCTGACATGTAGAATGGTGATTGGGGAAAAAAAGGAAAAAGATATGACCCGTAATGGTTAGATGGAGGGGACACATTGACGGGTCATGAAATGGGACTTGCAAGGGTGGTTTTGGGATGTGACATCTCTGGATGATGGTGGTGAGTTGGAAAAATGGTAAGCAGTAAATGTTTAGAGTAGGGAGGTAAGATGCAATGAGATGATGCCACATAGGGGTGGGACCTGCCTGGACACTACTTCATTTTAGACCCCCCCGCTGTTAAAGGTAGAAAGGTTGGGGGGGTCTGGGATCTCTTCCTGACCGTTGATCTGAACAAAGCTAGATCAACCATTGTTTCAAGTGCATTCTTTAACCATCATATCAGACCCCACCGTTAAAGGTAGAATGGTTGGGGGGGGGTCCGGAATCTCCTGTGGACTGTCCATTTGTGGGCTGGTAGGATGACCGTAGATCTGAGCACACACTTTAATCACTTTTTCGGACCCCCTCCCCACTTGTTGCACCTCTTTCATCACCTTAGTGAGAAAAATATAGGTGCTTTCAAGCTCAGTTGGGTTTTCTGAGAAGGATAGATGGAAGGAAAAGGGTTAGAAAAAGAAATATAAAACAACAACTAAGAATTAAACTAAGAAATAAAATTACAACTAAATTTATAAGCATAGGGACACAGAGACAAAAAGAACAATGAGACCCATGTCACTAATGATAAGGTTGATATTAGTGAAAGAAAACACTGAGAAGCAAGGGGACTATGAGTCCCTTCTTCCTCCAAGGGAGGGCTCTTGGACCCCCACAAGTAAGCTCTTCTTACAACTTTGGAAATGAGAATGAAAGTGGTGAAAGAATTATTTGCTAATCCACTCAAGGGGTGTGATGGATTTCCCAATGCAATGATGCAAGTATACTCTTGGAAAGGATAGAAGATTCCTTAAGAGAATAATGGAAGCATAAATTTGCTTTGAATTCCTTGAAAAATGAAGTGTATCCATGGCCTTTTTATAGCATTCCTTTGAGCTATTGTTCAACTAGTTTGTAGTGTGTAAAGAGGCTAATTAGGGCATTTCTAGGTCTTTGACCAGCCATCCAGTCGAATCCAGTCCAGATTTGAGTGTCAAATCGGCTTGGGAGCTGAACTAGAAGTGGGTGGGAGGCCGACCACTCTCATAAATGTGTCATTTCTCAGGCGCGTGACTTTTTGCGATAATAGTCGCGCATCGTGTGCATGTGCGCGAATTTGACACTTATGTTTCGTGCATGTGTGCGCGTGCCCAGTGTCTTCATAGCACCCTTCAATTTTTCACTTTCTTGTATAGTTTTTGACCCTTTATGAATGCTTTTGTGTTAATTCAAGTCCATGGATGACTTCATAACTGTTTGACGATGTTGAATTCTTGTAACCATGTGCGGGAAAAATTTAAGTGATAACAAATGCTGCTTGATGGATGAGGTTAGGAGCATACGTATAGCCAAAATCCATCAATGTTTCTTCTACTGAGAGTGTTGTTGTAAGAGAAAGCAATAGTGGGATCGTCCAAAGCGATACTTTGGAGGGAAAAAGGAACTAGTAGAACCCAACCTTCCATGAGGTGTGTAAAAAAGGAAACTGTGTACAAACGAGATGAGCATGCCCCATGCTCGTGTCATGTAACTCAAAAAAGGAGGAATGAAGTATTGGTGTAGACAACTGTAGCGCCCTCGGGGGCGGTCAGGATAAAGGTAGAAGAAAATTTTGTGGATGAACATACTCTGAATAGTAGGTAGTGACAGTTGTAAGAAGTATCACAGACTCTGTGGGCATTGATAGCCCAACCAAGTTCAGAGGTCTTTGACAAGTAAAAGAACTAGATGCAATAGTCGCAAAGTAAGACCCACCGTAACATGAAAAAGTGTTGACGTTGAATGTTATGGGGTTCAATGATAGCAGGGAGAAATTGTGTGTCTCTCTGTGCCATCCGAGATCTCTCATTGGATGGGTAATGAGAATCAAGATACTGTCGCCCTTCTGGAAAATTGTGCTGATGTTGACAAAAAAAAGGGGGACGCGACTCCCAGAAGCAAATGGCTTTATGAAATATACTAGGTGAGGTTAGGAAGTGGAGGAGGTACATGGATGAAGTCAAGATGTAGGGAGACTCAAGACTGCCCTTGGTTGGAGCATAGTTGAGGTAAAATTGGTTGCAACCGTTCAACGAGGTTGAGTGTCAGGGGGACAACAAGACAGGGGATAAGTTGTGCCAGCGGTGGGACAAGGTGAACAAACTCATAAGGTAGAGGTAAGTGGCCTGTGGGGTTGTCTGAGGATATGGATGATGTTGTCAAGGGTGGATGATAAGTAGTGCCCCAACCAAGGGTGACATGGGTTGCATTTGGCCAAAAAAGAGAAGAACGTCACCAAAGGTGATGAAAAAAACGGTAATGTAATTGCTGGAAACAAAGGCGTTTGTACAATAAATAATGAATAATTTGGGAGAAGTGTACAAATACAGAAATGGGTGCCCCAATGTGATATGGTTGGCCCGGGTAGGGCATAATTTGCTCGGAGAACTGATGGAGGGTGAGGGCCCCATGGGTGGGTTTCTTTATGAGGTAGGTGAAATGAAGGGAAATTTGCAGATGGGCAAACAGAATGTGGATGAAATGGAGGGTTCATGCTACTGCGGAGGTGTAGTCCAAAAATAGAACCGTGGAGAGATAATCTGGGAGTCCATTGGGAAAAATAGCAAAATGAGGAGAAGGAGTATGTGGCTGATTCGCGACATGATGTAAGACTATAGGGACTCCCATCTCTAAAGGGTGGTGAAAAACAACATGAGTGTCAAAAGCGCAAAAGGGTGCTATGAATGGGACAACTCATGTGGGTAAGAGTGCGACTGGGTGATAGTGCCGAAGATGCAAATGGATGTGTGGGTACTGCAGAGCCAGAAATCGAGATCTTAGAGGCAAATGTCAGAGGGTGTGACTGGAAATGTAAGTGGGATTCAGAGGGAATGACTACATGCCAGTGCTGAGTATATACCTGAAGGGGTTGTGTTGATGTATGATGACCAAGTATGATCTAGGTGTATATCAGTGGCCGCCCACCTTCTCCAACTGGCCCAAAACATGTTTATGACAATTTTGGTAATTTGCTATTTTTAGCATTTTTTTCAGGTCCTGAACTTTCGGGACCATTTTGAGGCCCTAAACAATGTTTTTTTGGGTATGTTGCTCTTGCAAAATATCATCTACGTAGCTATTTTGTCTCAAGCGTTTTAGTTCTCGGATAGATCTTTCCAATGAGCTATCATACACCTAAAACGGAGATCATATGCAAAAGTTACGACCCCGGGAAGTTGATGCACCAACTTACCCAAACGGGGCCCACATGACTTTTGGCGCTTCATCAACTAGGGTTAGGTTTTTGGATGCCTAGGGTTTTTGGCATTCCTCCTTATTGTAAAAAGGCCTTTAGAGCCTCATTGTAATAATCATCTTCTTGCGAATGCAAGCAGTCATCACATCTCTTCTCAGAGATAAGCTGCCACCATTCTAGTGAGTCTTTCACTTTGTATTTTTATAGTCTCTGTACATTTCTCTGATTAATAGAAATCGTGTATTACTGTATATCTATGTTTATGGTTGCATATCTGATACATTTTTGTTATATTATTGAATATCTGCAATATCTCTGTGCATTTCTTTATTATATCTCTGCTCTCATTTCGTGCTGAAAATATGGATCAAAGTACCTACACACATGAAAACCAAATAACCGACGTGAACAATATCTGAAGAGAATCGAATATATGAGCATGTATTTGATAATTGTGAATATGCGCATGCGTACCTGATCAGGGTATGAACAATGGCGTCCTATGGGATGAGGATGAAAAGAGGCCTAGGGACTGTCGTGATGTAGATGATGGGATGTTGATCCCATGGGTGAAGATGGATTGATAAATGGATGCCCGGAGCTCCCGGAATGGTGAGTGGAAGTTTGGCAAAAAGGATTATATATAGCTATAGGGCCCACATTGCCACCTCATTTGTACTTCCTGCTATAGTGATTGGACGAGAAGCATTCAAAGAAGATTGTGAGATTTTGGGAGGATGAGGCATCCGATCGAGGACCAGCGAGCTTCAAGTTAGTGGTCTGATGATCCTGCATAGAATTAGGGTTTCATTTTTTGGGAAGGGGTTGTACGGAGGGCCGTACAGAGGGTTTGATGAGTGTGGGCCCCACGTGCGCGGGCAATCGAGAAATAGGCGCTCATAAATGTGCGCCTGTCTACCAGATAGGCGTGCATGGGAGCGTTGGTAAAGGGGTGGAGGGCATGCACTATGTGTGCGCCTGTCAGCTGAACAGGCCCGCACATGTGCACGCTTGTAGAGTGAATAGGCGCACCTGAGAGCGCACTTGTGTAGTGAATAGGTGCACCTGTGTAGTGAACAGGCACGCACACGTGCGTGCCTTAGGGGTGAGCAGGTGCACACGTGTGTGCGCCTATGGGTTAAACAATCACGCCTTGGAGGCAAGGTTGACTGGTGTAAAGCTTATATTTTTTATGTTGTTGATTGTCCATGTGGCTGACTTAGTATGGTTTTATGTGGTTGCAGGTGAGCTTTGTGCACAATGCCGATTGGTTGGTGAGAGCGGGATTGGTCCCAGCTGTGAGATTCCATGGCTATTGAGGAGCCAGGTGTATGTGCAACTTTGGAAGCCCGTGGGCTACTGAAGTTCTTTGAGTGCCCATTGATACAGGCGCAAGAGTATCTTTTGCAGTTTCTTATCCGGATGTGGAGTCTGGACTTGTAGTGCTTCATAGTGTGGGGAGAGCAGATTCCCTTCACTATGGTGGAGGATGTATATTTTTTGACTGTGCTCCCGTTTCGGGGAACGCCCCTACCGGCGGAGCCAGTGCTATCAAGGGATATGCCGCTAGTGATGGTTGGCTGGAGATATTGTTCGGGGCCAAAATTTATGTCCAACACAGTTGTGAGCATTGGGGTGATGGATGCCCTAGCACATTGCTATATAGAAATGATGATTGTGAGAGTTTATGGTTCGCTGGCTACGCAGCGGATCAATGGTGGCTAGCTGATGGTGATGGAGAGAGTGTCGGCCGGTGAGAAATTTGCCTGGGGGCTTACGCTGCATGCCAGGATGGTAGGGCAGCTGGACCACTGCCGATCCACAAATACTGGAGAGTTTGCCTTCGGGTCCATCTTGGTGGCCTGGTTTCTGGAGAGGGTGCTGATGTTGCACCCTAGGATTTTATTGGGTGTGCCTGGGGCACGAGAGCCGCGACTGAGGTGGTGGTCGACTGTGTTGCTTCGCCATGGTGGTGGTGAGGGTGGCCACTTATTTACTGTAGAGGTGACATAGGTATGGCAGCAGATGTTGCAGGTGATATTGCAGTACCCCTATCCCGGGGTTGACTTCTAGGAGGATTCAGACATGGTGATACCTCCAGGGGGGGTGTTTGACTGTCGAGGTATGTTGATGATGTTGATATATATGTTTTTGTGTTTTGAGATAGCATGACATATTTATATGATATAGATGTTGATACTATCTATTGCTTGTTTGTATGTGCAGATGTGGCACCTCATTGGCGCGAGGTGGAGTTGTAGAGAGCGTCGGTTTGTCAGGATCCTGAGATACTTCTGTGGGGAGAGAGACGTCGACGTGAGGATTCCATGGTGTGACCTACTGATCCAGAGAGGGCAACAAGGAGATGTTGGTTTGATGACCCTAGTGCTGGGCCATCGCATGCTCCTTCGGTGACTACCGTAGTAGATTTTGAGGACATACGCTATCGCCTGGAGGCGGTGTTACAGGATGTGCCTGAGGGCATGTGGTCTCGCATCCAGGATGAGGGTATCTTGGAGTAGTGTGTGGGGATTCCATCGCCATGGAGGGCCGTAGTGCGATGGGAAGTAGTAGCTAGTGTTGCGATGACCGGACGACTACCGCCAGGGCAGGAGGGACTGGTAGGGGGTGGACCACCACCACCTGAGGGAGGGGCCGGTGGTGGTGGGCTGCCACCGCCTGAGGGAGGGGCAGGCGGTGGTGCTCTAGAGGCACCATGAGTGGTGCTCTATGTATTGATGTATTTTTTGTATATAGGTTGGTGAGCCCATTTTGTACCGAGGTGCTTCATTGGCCTGCAGATAGTTGTATTTTTGTATGTGTAACACCCCGTTTCCTCCAGTTTGTAAAAAAATAACTGGACTGGCCAAGAACTATGGCAAACTCATAAATGTGAATATTTGATGTAAATGGACCTTGAGGAAAAGGTCAATGAATGTGAATAAGATTATGAATTTATATTGCAGGACTGTTGAGAGGGGATGTGCAGAAAAAGAGACCATGATGGCGGTGGAAGGCACCTGGAAAGGTGGCGTTAACTTCCACTGAGAATTAATACCATATTTGGACTCCACTAGCCCGGAGAACCAAAAGCAGCTCGCTGGCCCTGAATTAAATGTCTCGGAAGCTGGTAGGTAGATGGTTTAATGAGGGATGGGAGGTGAACCTCCCATCCATAGAGCTGTCAGGCCTGATCAGAGAGAGGGTAATCGTGCCACACGCAACCTCGCAAGAGGAAAAGGCATGGGGTAGAAGCAATTGGGGGGGAAGACATGAGGGGAGAACTCTGGCATTACACAGAGTGAGTGATAGCAGAGAGGAAGGATTGAAACCTTCACTCCTGGTCACTGGAAAACAGAGATGCAGTCTCATAGCATCGTGGTCTCATCTCGGGGGTGGCTAGTGGTAAATCCGTTGGGAGTCACTAAGCCTATGGTTGGGTGGAAACGAGCACCCCTCTCAACAGTTGCACTCACTTCTAGTGTTATTTTTGATAAGTGTTTTGCCTCTGGCTCCTTGAAATATATGTATTTTGATAATTATGCTCATAAGCTATGAAACTATGAATGTTTTCATTATAAGAATGTCTGTGTGGTATTTTGATCAGTACTAGTAGTTGTATATGCTTATAACAGAAAAACCACGCATGGCTTATGTTGATAAATGAATTTTATTATGCATAAGTTGAACCAAGTCAGATTTCCAGTCCATTCTTGGGAATTTGTTTCCCCTTATCTGTCTCCCGAAATGCCCCAGAATAGATCTCTTCACAGAGATTCCCTCCTTGGAAAGGTTTACCAAGAATCTGGAAAAATGACTTGAATGTGCAAGTCTTAACAAACCTACACGAGGAGGAATGACCCTCTTAAAAATCCCGAAGTAGCAGTGTTGGGATAAGTATCAATCGATGGACGAGATCCCGTCGGAAGATCCATGGTCATTCACGACCGTTAGATTGATGAAAGAAAAAAAGGGCGTTGCATACCTTGCCCCTTTTCCTCTATCCTCGTGAATAGTGAGGAAATTGGGATTGTAGATCCCCAAGGTCCATGAGGAAATCTGGACCGTTGATTTTTCCACATCCATGAAGTAGTGGGAGAGTGCGTGACGTGGTACAGATATGAGTCGTTAGATCTTAGCTAGAAAAACCCGATAGCCGTTGGATCTGTTAAGATATGCATGAGGGTTAAGCCCTCATGAATAAGAGGTTGAAAGTCCCGACGAGAGGCATGGCCATCGGGATATCGACATTCGTGAAATCGGGAGTCATGATGACATGAGGTCAGGAATTTTCATAGTGAAAATCCTGGAATCAATATGAGCCGTCCATCATAGGAGGACACGTGGGCAAGATCGGGAGCCCGTCGTCATTTCAGAGATTGAAGGGACGAGATGTTGGAATATTTCAGTAGCGGAAACTCTGAAATCACGAGAAGTGATTAGGACCGTACATCATAGGAGGACGCATGGCGACAATCGGAGCATTCGGGAAAAGTCCCGAAAGGAAAGTCATCCATCGGGAAATCGGTAATCCCGGGGACAAGAAGTCCATACACTTCGGAATTGCGAAGTCCAAAATTCCGACAAAGTGAAAAGTGTCCATTGTAGGGCCAGCTGTCATTATATCATCATATTGGGATTTGATGGATCATGAATCCTGAGGACGAGTACATTTCGACATTGGAAAGTCTGAAAACTCGACAGGAGATAAGGTTGTGGTCTTGTGAGATAGTGGTCACATGGGCCAGGAGTTTAGCCAGGAGGGATAACACGTAAGGGACCATATAGGTGAATTGGTTCATCAGAGATCGAGGATTCAAGAGAATAGGGAACTCTTGACATCGGGGGATCACGAAACCCCGAAACCCAAAAGTATATGCATTTCCCATTGTGGAAAGAGTAGTGGTCGTATGCAAAGGCCGTGACAGGGAAAGAAGGACATGGGGATTGGGTTTTGACAAAGATTCTAGCAGGGAATCCAATGAGCCACTTTAGCTCATGAATTAATTGAACGATCCTGTGAGCGGACGTGCTTGGGAGTGTAACTGCATCACTTCCCATATTGGAATTCAGAGATTTGAATGATGAAGAGTCTTGGAGTCATTGCACTTCGAACTCCCGAGTACTGAAACCCCGAAAGGATCCATGCCGTTGGATCAAGGGAGGCTTACGACCGTCGATCTCACTTCGGAGGGAAACTTTTGGGACCTTGGAAGTTTTGGGGATTTGAATGGGGAAAGGTAGAAGTCATTTATCGTGATTCCCCGAATCGCGAAAAGCCGATAAGCTCTTGGCTGGCTTAAGCACATGGACACTGTATAGGGTCACGTAGACAAGACCCCAAGAGAGAAACTTTCCCCTCGCTAGCCCCGTTGGGGTTGGGCGTTTCATTGTTTCAAGCTTCGGGGTTTCTCATTGTTGAGAAATCAACAAAAAAGTTTGATTTGCGTAGTGGGTGTGTGACAGTATGTAAACATTTGGAGGGCACTGTGGACCTTTCGATATATACATGAGTATACATTTTGAGATATATGTGGTGTTTACATGTGTTTTGTTAATGTACTGATGATGTCTAATCTATATATGCTATGACAGGTTGTTGATATGTTTTTGTATGTGTAGAGGTAGCTTGATGTGATATATTCTAGTCTAACACAATATTAGCTAGGTTATCTGTAATTTGATTCAATTGTCTTGGAATATGTGTAAATGTAATGGAATCAAAATGTTGAGATAAAAGTCTAACCTGCAGGTATTTGCGAAAGAGGCAAGGATCGCGTATGTGGTACACATTGTTAAGTTGGAGAACAACTAGTTGTGAGTCGAGAAAGACGCTAAGGTGACAAATACTATGATGCTGGGCATCGGCCAAGGGGCCAATGAAGATAGTGTATTCAGCTTTTTTGTTGGTCGCTGACCCCAAACATATGCCACTTCAATGGAGAATTTCATGTGAGGGGGTGTAGAGAGTCCAAGCGGCCGAAGCAAGATTTTGTGTTCAACGACTGGCGCCGTCGGTGTAACCGATATGGTAGGCCAGTGGAGGAAGCATCTGTCAATAGCAAAAATGAGAGTTTAGATGTGAGGGATGGAAAAAAGATTAAAAACACTATAAAAGAAAGAACCTAAAGTGGAATGAGTACGTTTAAGCATAAAATTTCTTTAAGTACAACCCGTTGATGGGTTATTTGAGAGAGAGGCCTTTAGGAGAGGCTAGGATATAGGCGCCTTTGGTGAGGCAATGTTGGATAATGTATGGGCCATGCCATAGTGACTCAAATTTTCCATGGCCAAAGGTATCATGAGCGATATCGTAAGCCAGGATGAGGTCACCTTCGCGAAATGAGCGAAGGTTGACATGTCGATCAAAGGTAGCCTTTGACCATTTCTTAGTTGCCTCATTGTTTTGTAATGAATATCGATGACGCAGGTCGTGCCACCTAGGCACGTCCGCTCTCACAGGATCTTCTTCCTTCTTGCCCGAAGAACTCCAAGGTCCTTCTATTTCCCTATCGGGAAATCTGCACCCACAACAATCCTTCCCCGAGGTATCCCCTTTACCACTGGGAGATCAGCTAAATCTCTCTATATTGCAAGGTCGGGACTTAAAACCTCCAACTCTTCCCTTCAAATCTTGTGATACCCAATATGGCGATACGGGTATAGCTCCTTCCACATGCAACTGTGGGCTAGGCTTAACTGTTAGCACCTCTCGCAATCTCGCAACCTCGCAACCTCGCCGGTTGAATCGTCAAGTTTTCACCCTCCTAGTCCACGAGTCCCCGAGATGCGAGAATTCAACGGAGTATTGACTCTCGTCTCCAGGAAACACGTGTCCACCCTTCGACCGCGCGATCCCACCTTATGCTCTACCATGCATACACATGAAATCTCGGCTCCTCGACACTTCGTGACTCGGTGTCCACACGAATCTCGGCTCCTTGGCACTTTGCGACTCGCGAATCCTTTGTGCCACCTATACTCCACTCATGCTCTACTATGGCCCACACTATCCTCCAGCTGTCGGGATTTCACCTGCTCGCAACCTCATGAGCCCCGCGCCCAAATTCTCGAACCTTTTCTTGCGAGGATCCAATACACGATCCCTCGCGCAGATCCAATGATCCTCCTGTGATCTAGATCCAATGACTGTCCTTCTCTCGCTACTCGCGACCTCGCGACTTGGAATACCCAATGTTGGGGCCTTTATCCTGCGAACCCCTGAGTTAACGAGATCTCTCGATCTCTGCCACCTGTCTTCCTCAGATGGACGTCTACGATCCTCTCACCACTTCGTCGCCTCGCAACTTTGAACACCAAATACTTGGGCCTTTACCCTGCGAACTCCCAAGTTCATGAGATCTCTTGATCTCTTGCCACTTGTCCCCTCAGATGGACGATTCTTAGCCTTGTCGCCACTTCTCTTCTCACGAAGCTAAAGGGTTACCCCTCCGGTCCTCCAATATCCATGTCTACGAGATGAGAGAATCTCCTTACATGCGTCCTCCTCAACGAACGACTCTGATCTTGTAGGGATATCGCATCTCGCGATATCGCTGCTATGGCTGCAAAACTTTTGGGGCTTCAACTCCCGAGTCCTCGATACACGATACCATGTGTAGATCCCATGGCTCATGTGACTTGGAATCGATGGCCCTGCCCCTCATGAGCTTCAAAATCTTCTGAATCTTCTCTCCGTAACCTCCTTGCACCTCTGCAAGATCTGACAATCCTCAGAACTTCGTGAAATCTCTTCCGAATATTTCGACCGTCCGTTCTTCCTTGGGTAATCCACGAAATGAAAAAGAGTATGTCTCCACAAGATTCCTTCGTCTTTTCTCCAACCTACGACGTTTCTCCCCGACTTCAAGTCCCACTTATCTATGTTGATCCTCAACGACTCAGAGGCCTATCCTTCCTGAGCTTTTATAAATTACTTCAACCTCAACGAGGTTCTTTGCACGCACTCCTTGCGGCAAGCCTGCGAACACTTCAACTGTTCGAGCTTCCTTGACTCTGCATATGCCTGTAGCAGCAGTCCTTCAATACTGCTACTCAGTTTCACAACTGAGACTCTCCTTAGCCTGCACACTCCTTGCACGGCTCTAGCAACCCACGTTCACTCCTGAGCAAATGAGAACATGAGTTAACTCTCTGAGCCTTCTTTCAACGCACTCTTTGCGGATGACTTCAACTGCACTCCTTGCAGGAATCCTTGCTCAAGTAGAGAAACAATTGAAACTCATTCCACTTCCTCTCAGATTTCGATCTTAATACATGAAATCATACACACAGCATAATAAAAAATGCATAACATGAAGTAATATTCATAAGCAGAGCATTCAACACACATACACAGAGAATAACACAACAACCATGAATCTGAATCAACTTCTTCTATTAATTCAAGATCTATACATGGGTGTTTTCTACAACCCTCTGCTATTATCCTATGCTCTAGATTCTTCTTTTTCTTCCTGTTGCTAATATTACAATGATACAAATGAGGGTGTCTTTATTCGGTTTTCCCTCTTCCTTCTAGAACTATCTAATCTAAGAATTCAATTCTATCTACCTACAACTACTACTATAAATGCCTCTGTCTATCTCAGACAAGAGCGTATGGCTCGAGGTCTGATTACATTTTACCAAGGTGCCTAAATTAAATGATCTCATTTATGTTTAACGCATCAACTTCAAGGGAAAATTTAAAAATTCAAAAACTTGCGCTGGACGTCTTCTAGCTGTCTTCTGCTTCCACGTTGGTTTTGCTTGTCATGAGGGATGCTCCTGCATCATACTCCCTCGCTTGAAAATTTGCATGGGATCCTGTCCATGAGCTCCTACACGGTATGTCCATGCTTCAGAATTCCTGCTTCTGTCTCCCAGTTGGCATCTTCAACTAGATGTCCCTTCCACTTGACCAAATATTCAAAATATTTTTTCCTTTTGGTTTTCTTACCCACTCGTTTATTCAGTATCTGCTCCATCTGTGGCTTCTTTGCAACTGCCATCTGCTTCTTCCACTGAACTTCTGGCTGTTCATTTCTTGTTCCTGCTTCCTCAATATTGTATGGATATAAATCCGAGACATTGAATATCAGAGATATTCCAATGCCATCTGGTAACTCAATTTCATAAGCATTCTGTCCCATTTTCTTCAATACCTTGCATGGCCCAATTTTCTTCATCTTCAGCTTGTTGTATGTTCCTCTCGGAAACCTTTCTTTCCTTAAATGCACCAAAACAAGATCCCCAAATTCAAACTGAAGTTGTCTTCGATGCTGATATGCTCTGCGCTTGTACTCTTGAATTGACTTCAATAGTTGTTCCTTCACCTGGCTTTGAAGTTCCTTCATCTCTTTAGCGAATTCTCCTGCACTATCACTGCTAGTATCATTCTATTCTGAATCCCTCAATTCAGGGACTCCTTTTGACTGCATTCCATATACAATCTGAAATGGACTTTTCCCTGTGCTCTGATTTACTGAGTCATTGTAAGAAAACTCTGCTTGCGGTAATATGCTATCCCAGCTGCTATGTTGCTCTGTCACCAAGCTCCTTAACAAATCTCCCAGACTTCTATTGACTACTTCTGTTTGTCCATCCGTCTGAGGATGATAAGCAGAACTAAACATCAAATTGGTTCCTAGCTTCTTCCATAATGTCCTCCAGAAATTCCCTATGAATTTTGTGTCTCTGTCTGAAACTATGCTTTTTGGCAATCCATGAAGTCGAACAATCTCCTTGAAAAAAAAATTTGCGATGTGAGTCGCATCGCTGGTCTTCTGGCACAGAATGAAATGCGCCATCTTAGATAACTTGTCAACTACCACAAAGATGGAATCAAAACCTCTTGGTGTTCTCGTCAATCCCAATACAAAATCCATGCTAATTTCATTCCACAACCTCTCAGGTATGGGTAATGGTTCATAAAAACCCGCATTCTGTTTCCTTCCTTTTGAATGTTGGAAAATTCTGCATCTGTCTACAAACCTATTGACCTTTGACCGCATCCCTGGACAAAAGTATGACTCAATCAACTTTGCAAATGTCTTATCATGACCAAAATGTCATGCTAATCCACCACTGTGCTTCTCTTTCAACAATTTCTCCCTCATGGAGCAATTTGGAATAGACAGTTGATTGCCTTTGAACAACAATCCATCCTGGATCACATACTCTATCCACTGGCTTCTGTCTCTGAGAACTGGATTCTCAGCTGCTTCATAAGCTTCCTTAAAGTCTGAATCATCTACATACATGTCCTTAATATCATTAAAGCCTAACGTCCGGACGTTGAACTCCTGCAACAACAAACACTTCCTGCTCAAAGCATCAACAACTTTGTTAGCAATACCAGAAATATGTTTTATCACAAAAGTGAAATTCTGCATGTATTCTACCCATTTAGCATGCCTCTGATTCAACTTTTCTTGTTGAGTCACAAATTGCAATGCATGGTTATCACTATATAAAACAAATTCCTTTGGAATCAAATAGTGTCTCCATTTCTTCAATGCCTGTATGATGGCATATAATTCTTTATCATACGTGGAATACTTTTCTTTTTCCTCATTCATCTTCTTGCTGAAATATGCAATCAACCTGTCTTCCTAACTCAAGACTGCTCCTATGGCAAACTCGCTTGCATCACATTTCACCTGAAATGTCTTTTGAAAATCTGGCAACACCAAAACCGGTTGCTCTGTAATCTTTTGTTTCAATAAATTGAAACTCTTCTCAGCCTCTTCTGTCCAATGAAAAGATTTATGTCTTTTCTTGACAGTATCCATCATTGCTGCGCTAATTCCACTGAAATTCCTGATGAATTTCCTGTAGAAAATATCCAGTCCATGGAAACTCCTCACTTCGAACACGTTCCTTGGTGATGGCCAATTCTTAATTACCTCCACCTTATCTGGATCCATCCTCAATTCATTTGCAGAAATAACAAACCCCAAATAAATGAGTTATGTCTTCATGAATGAGGACTTCTTCATATTTATCAACAACTTCTCTTGCTGTAATCTCTTCATCACAATAGCTAAATGATTCAAGTGTTTAGCCTTTGTCTTGTTGAAAACCAATATGTCATCCAGATACACGATGACAAGTTTCCCGATGAATTCCTTCAGGACTTCATTGATCAACCTCATAAAGGTACTTGGTGCATTTTTCAAGCCAAACGGCATGACAAGCCATTCATACAACCCTTCGTTTGTCTTGAATGTTGTTTTCCATTTGTCCCCTTCTCTCATACGAATCTGATGATATCCACTCTTCAAATCTATCTTTGAAAAAAAAAATTCTCCACTTAAGCAATCCATTAAATCATTCATCCTTGGCAATGGGAATCTATACTTGATAGTTATCTTGTTGATGGCTCTTGAATCAGTGCACATCCTCCAGCCTCCGTCTTTCTTCAGATTGAGTACTGTTGGAAAAACACATGGACTCAAGCTTTCCCTAACCAAACCTTTGTCCAACAACTCCTGAACCTTCTTTTTGATCTCCTCATTCTCCTACGACGTCAATCTGTACGCGGCTTTGTTTGGCAAACTAGCTCCTGGTATGAGGTCTATATGATGAATCACACTCCTCATCGGTGGCAATGAATGAGGTAATTCATCCACTACAATATCAGTGAACTCTTCCAGCAGTTCCTGAACTTCTCCTGGTAAATCATCCACTCTTGTGCTAGTCAGAACAATGCTTGGTTTTCTGACCACAGAGAATTGTGGATCCTCCTTCTTCTTAACTTCTGTAAGAAGTTCCTTCCCACTCATGAGAAGTACT
>JZKD02S2045260.1:351763-379177 GCA_000966675.3 Picea glauca | reverse complement strand
CAGCTCCAATGGTGGTTTCCTTGACGATGCCATTTTTTATGGAAATGTCGATTTTAATGGTTGGGGAAATGTTGGCCATGTTGCCTTCTTCAAAAGCATCAGGGGCAGGAATGGGGTTATTGAACCAATCGATAGGCCCTGAGGGGATAAAATCCTTGGTTTCGACTGCGTAGATGGGGTGTTGGTTAGGAGGCATGGAGGCTTCCTGTGGAAAGAAGAGTGTGTGGTGGTGTAGCACATCCCAAGGATAGTCCAGGTGGTTTAACTCTTCGAGTATTTCTTCGTCGCAGTGGAAGTGATGGGAATACAAGGGATCATGAGGAGTGATATCGGTGATTGTGGTCACGTGGTTGCCCACTAGTGATGAAGAAATAGGGGGGACGACACAAGGATATGGTGATGGTTCACTCGACATAAACCAGATATTGAAGTACTGAGGAGTACCCGTGGTAGTTGGGTGTAAAATGTTTGTAGGGGAATAAGCGGGAGAGTTGGGGGGATTGGGGTGTGAATCCTCAGACAAGTCATCTAAGAACCATGGAGGCATTGGAAGGGCCTCGGGTATGGAAGAAATGACATGAAGAACCTCTAGTGATGAGGTAAGGTCAACTATCAACTCTGCGGGTCATTGAAGCAGGGTCAATTGGTGTTGCTTGTATTAAATGATCATAGGACACTGGTATGTAAAATGATCTAATAAGTCACATAGAGAGCAAGGGCATCTCATACGTTCATTGACTGAAGTGGTGACATAACGGATGTCAGTGGTATTTGTTAGGGAGGATGTAGCAAGACTGGGTTTGCTCTAGAAGCTTTGGCATACTGCAACTAATGTCTGCCGAAAGCGTGGAAGTGCTGGGCAATGGTGGGTATAATGGCTATATTTTGAACATATAGCGCAAGAAATTTTGGTTTGCAACCCTTTACTACTGGAATGGGGGGTGGTAGTGGCAGCACTGGCTATTGTGGTGAGTGTTGGGGGAGTTTGATTGAGTGGAATCAAATTCCGTAACTTTGGTAGAGATGGGCAGTTGTTGGTTTGGTGTCCCTCTTTTTCACATAGTGCGCAAGGAGGTTGGATGCAAGGAGGAAGTGGATTTGTGGGCTCCATCTTCTTTCTTCTGCCCCCAGCTGTGGCAAGAGGGTTAGTGAGTGGGGGTGTATAAGGTATGGTGGGAGTAAGTATGGGAATCGTCATGGGGATTCCTTCTATTTGGGTGGGAAGAGATGGTCGAGGGACCATATCTAGTGGCTGTAAATACCAAACTAGAATTACTAACACCATATTAGGTAGGGTAAGCATTGCGGCTACTTGGAAAGATTCGATTCCCGGTGGAGGGTAAAAGAAGGGAATTTGGGTGATGTCTTGGGGAACGGTCTCCCAAACTGGGATATGTCCTTGGGGAGAGGTGGAATCATGGACTGGTGGGGTCGACGAGTGCGCAGGAGGTTCTTGAGGTGGGAGTTTTGCAACTAGTGGGACATCAGATATGATAGAAGCCTCTGTAGGAGGAAGGGTATCCTCTGTGTGAGTTGTGTTAGATGATACGATGCACACTTGATTGGAGGGATGAAGGAGCGATGGTGCTCCATGGTAAGTTCCTAACAATGATGGATCTTTGAAAATTCCAGGACCCATCTCGATGAGTGGGTATGCGTCATGGTTCGTGTGGATGAGAGGAAGAATGTTATCGATGTTGGCAGATGGGTTAGGCTCATAATGTGAGACTTGGTCAATAGTAATGATCTTCCCATTGTGGGGGAACATCATTGTCTGAAAGACGGAAGAGGCCACTGCCTTCATAGCGTACATGTAGCTATGACCGAGCAAGATATTATAATCGAGTGGGGCGTCGATAACTTCGATGTCGATGAGAATAGTCTTGCCTCCGAGTTCGACGGGGACATTTTGGAAGATCCCTTCAAGAGACGATGGTCATCCGTCATAACCTCGTAAGGTGATGGAAGAGGGTATGAGTTCGAGGGAACCAAGTTTCTGCGATACAGTTTTGTACATAATGCATGTAGATGCACCTTCATCGATGATACACCGATCAACTATGATGTTCCATATTTTCACTGGTATTTGAAAAGCGATCAAGGTGGGAAGGAGAGGTTCTCCACTGTCAATATCAAAGGTAATGAGTCAGGTATCTAGGGGGTCGACTTCCCCCAAGGCAGAAAGTAATGATTTCCGCTGAGTGGGACAAGTTTGGAGGACCTCCAAAACTGACATGGTAGCTGGGGATTGTGCTAAGTCATCTACCAAACTATAGTTATGAGCTGCCCTAGCCTGTGGGTTGTGGACATTATTGCACAATGGGATGTGAGGGATGCAAAGAGGTGGCTCAGTGGTAGGGAGAGGTATCACCAATGGGGGTCCCGTCGGTGCAGTGTTTGTCTCTGGAGGGATGGGAGGAGACTCGACGGGTGCATGATACTGATGATTACGTGTTTGCAGAAGGATTTCTTTCTCACTAGTGAGGAGAATTGTGCGATCTACTAGATTGTTTGGGTTGAGGTATTGTCCCACCTGAGGTGGGGGATGTTGTGTGTCCTGTTGGGTGTTTATCACACCTTGATGTGGAATAGGATTCTGCAGCACAACAGGGGGGTTTGTTTCACGTATTGTTGTGGTGCCTGCTAAGGGGCAGACGGTGATGGAGGATGGGGTAGACTACTTGAGTCTTTCAATCATTTGAAATCAACAATTTGGGGGCAATGATGAGTGTAATGGACAAACTCACCACAAAGGGAACAAGGGAAGTTGGTTTTAACATTATTGTTATTTATCCCTTGACGCCTATTATTATTTCCCCCTTGGGGGTTCTAATGTCCTTGGTTCTGGTTGCCCCCAGTGGGTTGGTTATGTTGGGGTTGATTCCCGCCTTGACTTGGGTTGTTGTTGTTCTTGTTTCATCCTTTATTTTTTGCATTGTTCAATGGATGGGTCAGATTTTCCGTATTCAACTGTTCAAATTTTTTATATTGCTGAACGAGATAGGGTTGAACAAAATTCACCCCAGCATGAGGATGTGGGGGAGCCATGGGTTGTGAGGGACCAGGAAATGGAAAGTATGAATTATGTGGAGGTAACGATCTGTAAGGTACATAGGAAGGAATGGTTCTTTCGCTAGTACTATAAGTTGAGGTAGAGGGGGTACCCGAGATCATTTGAATAGGTGGATGTATGGGGGGTGCCGGTGGTGGCCCACTGATGGGTGGAGGCATAAAAACAGGGTATGGATGTTGATAAGGGGGTGGAAGGTAATAAGAAGTGCCCCTGTATGCCGATGGGTATTGAGGTGTTCCATACATCGGTGGTGGTTGGGGTTGTGGACCATGGTAAGTGGTGGTACCAATCAGTCTGTCTGCTGAGTGAGACATCCCAGGTTTGTCTTGGCCAAATGGCACAAGTTTTGGAAGATCAGGAAGGATAGTGTATAAGTACCTTGACTGTGCATAGATGAGGTCATATTGTTGAGCCTTATTGATGGATTCCTCTTCATATTGAGAGAAGGTGGAAGCTACATCTTACCGAGGAGAGAGACAAGTGATCTAAGAAACTAGTCAAGGCACTGTTGCTTGGTGGTTTCTGCTTTACATAAACTATGTCGCCTATGCCACTCGTGAATGTGATCAACGATATGTGTGGCTGAGGTTTGTTTGAAATTAGAAATTAGTTCTAGACCACTGTCGTGGCGGATTGGTAGTTGGAAGAAGGCCAAGAATGCTTTGGCCAAGGACTCGAAAGTCGCATGGGACCCTGATTTTTCTTTTACATACCATTTGGCCGATGGGCCAGTGAATGTGAATTGAAATAATTGCAGTCTAATGGAATCATCCATAATGCTATTGGAAGAGAACCATAGGTGAAAGGTCATGACATGGTTGGCAGGGTCGTCGCCTGCCTTTCCTTCAAACTTGGCTATGTCTAAAGGTAGTTTGGTGGGCATTGCAGGCCATGTGGGGGTATGCAATATGGGATCATTGGTGAGTTTGCTTAGATCCAGTATGTTGAGAGAGGCCAAATATGGCATCTATAGTGGGGGGGGAGGGTTAGCTCCAGCCATGGTGTGAGTGTGTTGTGAACTTGACCCTTGAGGGGGGCTAGGTGGGTTAGTACTTCCCCCTTGAGAGGAAATTGGTCCCCTGCTTTCGTGTAAAGGAGAGCGAGTGGATGGATGAACTTGGGAAGTGGACCCAAGTAATGTAGAACCAAGCAAAGTTGATCCTAAAATAGTAGCACTCACAGGATCGTGTGAAGGTGGTGTCGATGAGTGGGCAAGACTAGACACACCCCCTAAGATAAGAGGGAGGTTTAGAAAGCATCGTGAACGACAAGGATTCTGTGGGTCCCCTTTGATGTCCGACTAGCTGAGTGAATGTGTGAAAATGGTGGTGAGAGTAATAAAGAAACAAGAGCTTTTGTGTTGCAAACTTTTAACTTTACACAATATATATATCCAAATCAAAATGTAGTCAGAAGTGCATCATACATAAAATGTTTTGAAAAAGAAGCATAAATGTGGATAAGTGGGTTTTGTCTGCATGGGGAATCAAAAGAAAATGAATGCTCGTGTCCTAAAAGACGTAACGTCCTTCCTCTCAAATAGCATTGGACCTTTCTATAAATTCTAACCTTGTACAATATCTACTGCAAACTGATACTTAGAAAAGAACAGAAAAGATACAATGGAAAACACAAACATTACATAGAGATTTTTCACCTGGAAACCCAAACTGGGAAAACCAACATATATTATATTGATACACATTGTGTTACATTGTTTACAATACAATATACATATAGGAGCCAGCGGCATCCAAAACCCTAACCCAATCACTTGGATTAGTCCAAAACCCTAATTCCTTAACCAGAAATAGAAAACCATCAGCAAAAACAATGTGCCGAAAACCACCTAATATCATGTGGTCCCGAAAATATGTCGTCCCGGAAATATGTCGGCCCGACGATAATATGTCGGCCCCTTTGATGTACGACTAGCTGAGTGAATGTGTGAAAATGGTGGTGAGAGTAATAAAGAAACAAGAGCTTTTGTGTTGCAAACTTTGAACTTTACACAATATATATATATCCAAATCAAAATGTAGTCAGAAGTGCATCATACATAAAATGTTTTGAAAAAGAAGCATAAATGTGGATAAGTGGGTTTTGTCCGCATGGGGAATCAAAAGAAAATGAATGCTCGTGTCATAGAAGATGTAACGTACTTCCTCTCAAATAGCACTGGACCTTTCTGTAAATTCTAACCTTGTACAATATCTACTGCAAACTGATACTCAGAAAAGAACAGAAAAGATACAATGGAAAACACAAACATTACACAGAGATTTTTCACCTGGAAACCCAAACTGGGAAAACCAGCATATATTATATTGATACACATTGTGTTACATTGTTTACAATACAATATACATATAGGAGCCAGTGGCATCCAAAACCCTAACCCAATCACCTGGATTAGTCCAAAACCCTAATTCCTTAACCGGAAATAGAAAACCATCGGCAAAAACCATGTGCCAAAAACCACCTAATATCATGTGGTCCCGGAAATATGTCGTCCCCAAAATATGTCGGCCCGACGATAATATGTCGGCCCGAAAGAGGAGTCCCAAGAAGGGCTACTGTCCTCTCCTAAAGGTTTTAATGTTCTTAAGGGATATGAAATCGTTTCACAATCTTTTTTTGATTCTCAAGATCGCTTGGAGGTGTGAGAGAAGAGAATACTAAGATATTGTTATTCAACTTCTAGTCCCAATGCAAGTTAAATGTGATTAAAAATGATTTCCAACTTATATTATGAGTAAAAACAAGCCATCCATGTGGCAAACAATGAAAGCAAAAGAGGAAATTGATTTTAACCTCTTAAGTGCCTATGTGTTTTTGACTAACCCCTTTATATGATGAGGGGACTAAGTGTGGTGCATCTTTAAAACATGCTTGAAATCATTTTTAAGAAGGAAAATGGCCTTCCCCACATCTCAACAACTTTACAATGTGAATTTTTGCACAGATGTGTGGGTCTCAGTGGAGACAGAGGTGCACAAAGCACATGCGCGCGAACATAGAAAAGTTAATAAGCGCATGTGCACAGAGAAGAACTGTGACTTAAGCGCATGTGCACACGATGTGTGTCTGTGGGCCTACAAACCCATGCATAAGTGACACACAATCGAGAATGAAAAATCCAGATGGATTTATCTCAATTCAACTTGGAATTGGCTGATTGGCAGGTTGGCTTAGGCCGATTAGTGCACCTGCAAGTTAAACAAACTAAAAGAAGAGCTAGAAAAACCCAAATGGGGTAGGAAATAGATACCTTTCCCCAGTGGAGTCACCAATCTATTGTGCCTCTTTCGTCACCTTAGTGAGAAAAATAGAGGTTCTTGCAAGCTCAGTTGGGTTTGTTGAGCAGGACAGCTGGAGGGAAAAGGGTTAGAAAAAGAAATATAAAACAACAACTAAGAATTAAACTGAGAAATAAAATTACAACTAAATTTATAAGCATAGGGACATAGAGACAAAAAGAACAATGTGACCCATGTCAACAATGATAATTCTGATATTAGTGAAAGAAAACATCGAGAAGCAAGGGGACTATGAGTCCCTTCTTCCTCCAAGGGAGGGCTCTTGGACCCCCACAAGTAATCTCTTCTTACAACTTTGGAAATGAAAATGAAAATGGTGAAATAATTCCTTGCTAATCCACTCAAGGGGTGAGATGGATTGCCCAATGCAATGATGCAAGTATACTCTTGGCAAGGATAGAAGAGTCCTAAAGAGAATAACGACAGCATAACTTTGCTTTGAATTCGTTGAAAATTGAAGTGTATCCATGGCATTTTTATAGCATTCCTTTGAGCTATTGTTCAACTAGTTTGTAGTGTGTAAAGAGGCTAATTAGGGCATTTCTAGGTCTTTGACCAGCCATCCAGTCGAATCCAGTCCAGATTTGAGTGTCAAATCGGCTTGGGAGCTGAACCAAAAGTGGGTGGGAGGCTGACCACTCTCATAAATGCGTCGTTTCTCAGGTGCGTGAATTTTTGCAATAACAGTCATGCATCGTGCGCATGTGCGTGAATTTGACGCTTCTGTTTCGCGCATGTGCGCGCACACCCTGTGTCTTCATAGCGCCCTTCAATTTTTCACTGTTTTGTATAGTTTTTGACCCTTTATGAATGCTTTTGTGTTAATTCAGGTCCATGGATGACTTCATAACTGTTTGATGATGTTGAATTCTTGTAACCATGTGCAGACAAAATTTCAGTGATAACACCACCGTTAAAGGTAGAATGGTCGAGGGGGAGGGGGTCTGGAATCTCTCAAGAGCCATAGATCTGGGCACAAAAATCTTAGTCATAGATCTAGGATCGATCTTTAATCTCCGGAGCGCATTTCAGTATATGAGACCAAACTTAGGCTTAATGACCTTTTTATGGGTTTTATGCGTTGTTCCCTTGCTTTTGTCACCACGGGGTTAGAAAAACATTTCACCATCAAAATCATGCATTTTTCATCGATCATCTTACATATTTTATTGAAGAGAAACCAACTAACCTATGTCCTAGCTTACTCACTTGCACCTTTAGCCCAACTTTGACTGTTGGACTAAGAAAATACTCTACCCTGGGGTTATTTGACTAATATTAGACTGTTTGGTCAAATTTATTCACTAGCTAACCTAATTTACTTGGCTAAGATTAGACAGTATAGCCAATCTTATTCACTAATCCTAACTACTTAAATTTAAAAGGACTTGGCCATGTTTAAACTCTATGTATCAAGTCATTATCATTTCATGGGGCTTTATCTTTTTTTTTTAATTCCCTCTTTTTATTTTTCTCATTTTTTATTCCTTTTTTCTTTCCTTTTTTTCTTTCATTTTTCTTTTGTAGAATGCAACAATATCTGCAAGTCAAAAACACTAAAGGAAACAAAATTACAATCAACAACTGATCCTATAAATTATAGGGTTATAACATAGGGGAGAGCTTCGAGTAATTCCTCAATGAAAAAACAAAGGAGAAGGCACTGGCTGAGGAAATCAAGAAGACATATGGCACAGAAAGAGGGTTGCACAGAATCATCATTAAGAGCATCAGTGACACAAGAACAAGGATGACCACCAAACTCATGGTGTGCAAGTTACTTAGGAAGTTTCATAAGGAGGAAGTTCCTGTCGAGGTTGTCGTAGCTGCAACATAGTGTGAGGAGGGAACTATACTTAGCTGGGCCCCGTACTTTTTAAATCTCTTCCTGGAAGACTGGAAGGATGCAAAGGACTCGGGGACATATTTCCACTACTCTTAGATACTCATCCTGATTTCCTTAGTTGGATGGAGGGAACCTAAATATACATACTTTTGTGAGCGATCCACTCATTGCTACACAATGCGATGGCTATCATTGGGGAGCACTCCAGGCCCAAAAAATAAAAGTGAATATGAAGGCATGTTAACAAAGTATTACAATGACCTACAGGAAAGAGTTGCTAACACTTGGCGGATTAAGCTAGAAGTGGTCACGGAATATCGGGGCATCGCCAATTTTGAAGTGACCAGACATGCAATATAGATCTAAGAAAAAAAGGCTCCAGAGAATGAATGGCTACAACTACGATACATCATCAAGGAACAGGATGTAGATATGGCCATCGAAGATTGGAAAGATGACTGGAGAGTTCCGGTTTTGAATCAAGAGATGTCCAAGGATAAGGACGATGATGCAGGGAAAGAATAGACACTTACAAGAGACAAAACAGTGCCCAAGAGGCCAGATATAGGTTAGAAGCTGATGCAACAGAAGAAAGGGGGTGCGCCAAAGAAAGGTACCCAGGTGGGGAAGAAGGACAACACCCAGGCACCGTAGGAACATGGAAAAGAGAATGACACATAACATGGGACCACATCAAGTGCTACCCAAAAAGAACAAGGCCAGACCAAGAGGCCGATCATACACACTGGGGGTGCACACAAGAAATATACAACACACAAAATGCCATTGGAATATACAATCACCGAGGACGATGCAGACCTCGTGGCTGAAAAAGGCCACGACCGGGAAGTTGAGGACTTTTAAGATTCCCAACATGAAAGGGATCAAATCCAGGATGAGTTGGCTGACATGAGGCAACTCCTAGAGAAGATAAGAGAAATGCAGCGGGCAGGCAAAAAAATAGAGTCGGTCCCCGCAACATCACAAGAAGGAGCCAAGGCCGTGCCCAACGAGTAGGATATGATCTAGACAATAGAACATGCAAGCTTGAATTTTAACGTTACACCTAGCATGCTGCACATGGATGAGATTGTGGGAGATACACCCTTGAAATATCTGGCACAAATATAGTTGGTAATGGGGCGGATACCAACCAAGGCATTATATAAACTGCAATTCAACATCACACATGAGGTATAGTCGCATGCACGCACAGACACAACAAAACTACAACACACGAAGGAAAATAGAGAAGAGTTGGAGTTGGTGCTCGAGCAGGTCAAGATTGAAACCAAAGACGAGAAATATCATGTGGATAGGCTTGAGCAGGGATTAGTTGTAGCCTATGACATAATTTCAAAGAGTGCACAAATGGAAGAGCCCACAACGACGCACAAAATTGATCATATTGTGAAAATAATAGATCAATATGGGAAGGATATCGAGAACCTTAGGGAACAACTCATCCCTACTACTCCCCCGGAGGTGAAGGAGTAAAGGAAGGAGGAAGCAGTAAGGAAGATGGAGGTAGGGATTATTTTAGGGGCTAAATTTTTCTCATGGGATAATTTTCAATGGTTTTTCCAAAAACGATATTTGTTATTTTAAGAATAATTCACCGAAATTCTATAGGATAAAATTATTTTACCTTAAAAATCAACAAAATTTTGCAAAAATTATATAAAATACTTAGAAATTTGAATATTTTTACAAAAATATTAACAAACATTTATAGTTGACATATGAAGGATTAGTAATATTCACCAAGGTTTCTACATTTTAAAATAATTTTTCATCCTTAAAATCATCCCTGGATGGAGGAAATGGAATGACAAGTCAGTGCAACTGTCGACTTGTTTGATAGAGAAGCACAACTATGGACAAAGATGGAGGAGTATCAATAGGTCCAAAAGTGGGACTAGTAAGAGGAAAAGATAAGAAAAACTATCCAGGACCTCAAGCAAAGGTAGAAGATGATGAATATCATTGAGCGCCTCAAAGGAGTACAAGATATGAAGAAGTTGCAAGTAGAGATCATAGTTGTGCAGACACAAAAGAAGGATCGACAAGCTCAAATGGAACCTCTCCAAGTGCTAGCAATAGAGGTCATTTCCCAGGTAGAAGAGGCAAAGAAGAACATGGCACAAATTCAGGTAGAGTGCGCAGAGATGATCAACAAGGAGATTATAGTGCAAGTATTGGACGTACTCAGAGAAAAGACTGGGCAGGCTCAAACACAAGCAAGGGAACTCATAGAGAAGTTCTAGACTCTCGCAGGAGCTGTTGAAGAGGTGTACAAAGTTTAGGTGGCTTGGGATGAGCCACATATTAGTGTTGGTGGCCTGTTGGATGCAGACCTAGTTAGGAAAAAAATATATTTAGGGGAAGAGAATCATGAAAGGAGGAAATGACATCCTGAAGGAAAAGTAGCACGTGTAAGGGAAGCAGGTGAGGCACACATGCAAGGAAGACCTAACGATTCTAGGGTTAGGGTTTTTGTAATGTATTGTAATGGATGATGAGCCAAGAATATAAATAGGTAGTACTTAGAGGAGGGAAAGGGCTGACCAAAGGAGCAAGAAAGACAAAAGAAAGAGAGGACGAGAGCAGAGAATGGATGGTAGAGAGTTGTAAGAACTATACTAATCAATAATCTGGTGAGCTAGGGAAGCAATGAGCGACTCGATCCCGAGGGTTAGATCACAGGCTGAGGATCCTAGTGCGATCTAGTTAGCCTCACATGGAATGAGGAGCATGTTGAAGAGAGTAAGATCTAATATTGTAAACACACGCAGCATGATATATTACTAAACCATAATAAAGAGATTGAGAGAAAGATCTTTGTGGACATATCCTAGGAGGGGGTGAACCATGGTAAATACCTATGTTATGTGTATGATGAATGCATGCATCTTTATTGTTGTTAAGTGATGAATGTTAGATGAATGAATTAACTATTTAGATCTGGTATTTCACATGCATGAATAAAATGAATACTATAATGAGATGTTAGAATGAATAAATAAATATTACAAGGTACAACCTTATATCTCCACTCATTCCCAAGTTGTAAACACCTGAGTATTGCAGCCACCCATAGAGCTATCTCGGGTGAGACTGTGCAATGCACTCTATGTGTTGCATTGCCTTCTGGTCTACCAGACAAGCCGATAGTTTGAGAGGGATTTTGTTGGGAGCTTATCAAATCTGAACCGGGGTCAATCTATGACAGTAAGGTAGGATCAAGATAACCGATAAATAATCTTACGTAGAAGAATAGAAAAACCAACAGAGTGTCAAATTGTGTTGGGGGTCGAACTAGAAGTGGTTGAGGGGTCGACAATATCCATAAATGTGTCGTTCATAGAAGTGCATGGATTTTCTCGTAGACAGTCGTGAAATTTGTGCACATTTCTCATTGAGGCTTGTGTTAGCCTACGCATTATGTGCACTGTGCACGTGCTTCCTTTGGTGAATCTGCGCACTTTGATTTTTGACCCAATTATATAGTTTTTTTCCTTTTGATGGATTTTTGTTCTATAGGTGGACTAATTTCTACTGGCATTGATGTTTTTATTCAACCATTGTGTGCAATGTTTCAGACAATTTTTCAGTGATAACATATGCCCCATGATGTGTGAGGTTAGGAGCATACGTATAGCTAAAATACATCAATGTTTCTTTTCTTGAGAGTGCCATTGTAAGGAAGAGTAAAGAGAGGAACCACAAGAGATATTCTCTAGAGTAAGAGGGAAAACTGTGGGACCCAAACCTTTCTCTAGGGAGAGAAAACAAAATCTATGTACAAACGAGGCTAGCATGCCCCATTATTATGTCATGAAACCAAAATGTGAGACTGTAACTAAATATGTATGTTGATGTAGATAGCAAAAACTCCCTCGGGGGTGGTTGATAACGGTAGATGACAGTTCTGAATGGTGAATGAACTCTGAAGTGAGGCAAGGATGACTGCAAGAATTGTTGATGACTCGTAGGCATTGATGGCCTAAAACATTCAAAGGTCTTCGACTTGTATGAAACAACTGCAATATTCGCATAGTAAGACCCACCGTAACATGAGAGTTTTTTGAAGTTGAATGTTAGGGGGGTCAACATAAATCAAAAAAAAATTTTGATTCTCTCTGTGTCGTCTGAGACTCCTCATTGAAAAGGTAATGAGAGTCAAGATAATTTCATCCTTTTGGAAAATGTGTTGATGTCGACATGAGTAAGAGGTGATATCAGGTACTAACAGGTAACATGAACGAAGTTAAGATGTTGTGGGGCTCAATACGGCTCTTGGTTGGGGTGTTGAAGGATGATTGGAAGAAACCATAAAACTAGATCTAGTGTCAGGGGGACGACTGGATATGGGGTTAAAATGTGCCAGAGGCTAACAAAGTGGGAAAACACAGAGATCATGGGTACATGGGCTTGGGATACTCAAGGTTTTTTAGTGATGTCAATGTGAAAAAAGGGTGGATTCCCCAACCAAGGGTGATATGGGTTGCTTTGTCAGGTAAAAAAGAAGGCCATCAAGGATGACACCGAAAATTTATGTGCATGCTGGAAACAAAGGATTTTTACAATTACCAAAGAAATTAATAATAATTTGGGTTGAGCATACAGATACAGAAATGGGTGCCCCAGTGAAATATGGCTTGGCCTGTTAGGGCGCAAGTTTGTGAAAGAGAACTGGTGGAGGGCGGGGGCCCCATGGGTGGGTTTCTGTATTAGGTAAATGGATGGAGGATGATTTGTAGATGGGTAAACTGATGGTGGATGAGATGGAGGGCTAATGATATTGCAGATATGCAGTCAATAGGACCGAGATGATATGACCTGGAAGTCCATTGGGAAGGTTAACAATATGTTGAGAAAAAGTATGGGGTTCATTCTCAGAATTTCATAAGACTATCGGGACTCCCCTCCCTAGGGGGTGAAATCAACATGAGTGTCAAGATTCCAAGGGGAACTATGAATAAGACAACTCATGTGAGGGAGAGTGCTACCAGTTGACAGTACCCAAATGCGACAGAGGTAAAGGTACTATAGAGCCAGATGTAAGAACCCTAAAGGTAAATTTCAGAGGTTGAGATTGGGATATGCAATTGATTTACAGAGGGAATAATGACATGACAATGTTGAACATATACCTGAAGAGGCTGTAATCTTGCAGAACAAGTACCTGCACATATGAAAAACAAATACCTAGTGTGAAAAATATCTAATTATAAATAATATATAAAAACTATTTGATAAAATTGAAAGTGAGCATGTGTACCTGAACGTGATGTGATAAAAATGCTCCTCCGGGACCAAGTGCAGATGATGACCTGGGGAATGTGAATGTGTAGATGGCGGGATCAGGATCCCATGGCTGAGAATGGATCAGAAAATGAAGGCTCTGGGCTCATGTAACAGAGTGTGGAAGTTGGTAAAAAGGGGTTATATATGGATGGAGGGCCCACAATACCACCTCATTTGTACGTGTCACTGTTTTTGAATTGACGAGATAGCTGTGAGGATATTTCAAGATTGTGAGAGCATGAGGCTACTGATTAGGGAGTGGCGAGAGACAGGTTAGTGGTCCTAACATCCCACACTTTGTGAATTTCCTAGTTTGTAGGTAAGGGATGTATGAAGGGTTGTATAGGGTATTTTAAGGGTAGGGGCCCACTAGTGCACAGGAAAAAGGTGGACTACCCGTTCATATGTGCGCGGGTATAACCCAATTTCCCACACATAATGTGAGGCTATGTTTGACACAACTGTGCATGTGGGCATGACGGTTGGGAAGACAGACGCACATGAGATGTGCACCTGTCTGATTGACAACTGCACACTCATGTGTGACTGTTTCTTAGAGAACTACGCATTAGTGTGTAGCTGTGAAAAGAACAAGTGCGCACATATACACACCTATCTAGGAGAAACTTGCGCACTGTCGGCAAGGCTAAGGGCTTGTAATTTTTGATATTTTTATGCTTTTTGATGGATGATGAGGCTGATCAAATGTTTTTGTGTGGGTGAAGGTGATCAAATGAGAACATAACACCATGCCGGTCCACTGAAGAGAGTGTGACTGGGATTGGTTATGGGAGGCGGTGAGAGAGAAACCAAGCGTGTAAAGACACTTGGTAGCTTACGGGTTGCTCAATTTCTTTGACTGCCCCCTGATACGAAGGCATGATTTCCTTCTTCAGTACTTGATCAGAATGTGGAGCACTGATATGCAGTGCTTCATTGTTAGAGGGGAGCAATTGACATTCTCTGTACAAAGGATGTGTACTTATTGACGAGACTCCCCTTTCATGGGAGGGCAATAGCCATCGATCCCCATTTTCCTGGGAGGATCGGGTAGAGACCATAGAGGATATCCATTGTACTGGGATGAAACCTATGTCAGGTTCAGTCATTTTCATAGAGGCCATTGATGACTTCCTGAAAAAGTGTATTACAACGATGGTGCTGAGGATCTACGGATCCTTGGGTACTAAACGTTGAATCACTAGTGGTCATCTAAGGGTAGTGGAGCAGGCCTTGGATGGGGACCTGTTTGCATGGGGTGTGCTTATTCCCACTAATATGATGGGGAAGCTGAACCAATGTTGGCAAGCCGACTCCAGTGATTTTTCTTTTAGGTCCTTTCCAGTGGCCTGGTTTTTAGAGACGGTGCCTCTATTTTTTTTTTAGATCCCACAAGGTGATGAGAGTCGTGACTAATGTAGTGGGCCCATGTGTTGACCCAACATGGAGGTGGGGAGGGTGGCCACTATTTCATGACCTGGTGGATTGAGTGTGGTGCCAGATGCCACAGTTTTTCATGATATATCCATGCGTGAGTATGGACTATCGTCATGATCCAGACATGGTGTTGTCTCTTTGGGAGGACTGGGACCAATGAGGTATGTGTTGTAGTTTTATGTTTTGTGATTTTGATAGATAGCATTGATTATATATGTATGTGGATGTTGACACTGTCTATGGTGTTGTTTTTCAGATGTGGGTTCCCAAGGAAAAGAGGCAGAGGTCGTCGGGGAGCCGACTCATTGTGAGCAAACTCGATAGGAACCCATAGAATGGAGGGTTGGAGAGAGGCAAATGCGAGATGGCGCTAGTGTTGGACCAACGCTAGAGCCATAGGGATATGTCAGGGTGATGTTGGAGGATCTGTGCTGATGTTTCGAGTGGGTTATACAGGGTGTGCCTGAGGGAATGTGGACCCACATCCATGCTATAGTGGAAAAACCCCTCTACAGACTACACCAGGGTTCTAAAATGTAGGCAGAGCTAACCGTCTAAAGTCTCCTACTTTTTATCAACTATCCTGACATTACCCCATAATCATACATAAAAGACAAAGTATAGGGATCTGATAGGCATACCTTAAACTCCACGTTCGGTGTTGATCCATTTGCACTTAGTTGTTTCCTAACTACAAGTCTCCTCCCAAGGCTGACCTACATTCACCAAAAGACAAACAAGAAATGACAAGCATGGATTCTACATATGGATTAGTGGGTTAGACATCATAAACAAGAAATTTAAACAAATCATATAAGTTTTAGACATCATTTGGTGGGATGAAAAAATTACTTCTTTATATTAATATCACAAGAGTCACTTACAATATGAGACTGACACTGCTCCTCGAATTCAATCCTAGGCTCCTCTTCACAATGCACCAACTGCTTCCACGTCTCCTTCTCCTCTTTAGCTCTCTCTAGGGGAATGGAAAGGGATTGCAATGGAGAAAAAATGAATTCTGGCTCAAACTCACAATGTGGTTGCCAAATATTGGGGCAAAGGGGGAATACGGAAATGGGTAGAGTTTCTATGCTCTCATGCTTATTTTTGGAATGGGGACCCAACACCTTCTTTTATAGGCCAAAAGAGATAGTAAAGGTTGGGGTGACTAGCTATGTGCTGTCAAATGGTTAAGTAACGGCCCAGAAACCCGTATCCATATCCAATTTTCATTTTTCATGATTTTTTGTGAGTGTACGCAAGATGTAGTGGGTTAGGAGCTGTTTGTACATGAGCAGTAGTGGTGCAGGGTGCACACACCTTCAAAACAATGACTTTTAGAAGATTTGTTCAGTGATGGCTTGGAAAATATAGCAAGTTAGATGGCCTGATGCTAGGTATGCATGTTTGGTGCAATTTAGGGTTATAACAATCCAGTATGAGGAGGTTGTGGAGCAGTGCATGGGAGTACCAATAGAGTGGCGGACTGTGATCCATCGAGCAATAGTGACGGGGGAAACGATGACTGGTCGACTACCTCCTAGACTTAGAGGGCCCCCAACTGGTGGAGTGCCTCCGGTTGACAGAGGACCTAGGGGGGGAGCTCTAGGGGCACCTTGAGTGGTGATTTTTATATATACGGGCTTGGGAGCCTAATTTTGTATAGGGTGATTGATACCCATGTTTCTACTCATAGGGGTGAGGGGATTCACAGGCCTATGGGTGATTGTATATGTATATTTTTTGTAAACACTTATGAACTTTGATGATATATATGGATGGATATATTTTGATCATGTGTGGCTTTCTGTGTTATGTTTTTATGTATGATGTATTTTTTATGTGTTGTGACAAATGTATGATGCTATGTATAAAATGTTGTTTTGTGATAAATGCCAGTCTAATACTAGGTTAGCCATGTGATCTGCTACTTGATTGAGTTGTCTTGGAATATGTGTAAATGTTATGGAATCAAAGTTGTGAGATATTTGTCTAAATTGCAATCATTTACGAAAGAGGAAAGGATTGTGAACATGATAAACATTGTTGAGTTGCAGGAAAACAAGATGGGAATCTAATAGAACGCTAAGGTGATGAATGTGGTAGTGATTTTCCTTGGAAAGGAGACCAATGAAGGCATCATATTCGGTTTGGTTGTTGGTGGTCAAGCCCAAACATATGCCACTAGAGTGGAGAAGGACATGTGAGGGAGTATATAGGGCCCAAGCGGTCGAAGCGAGATTATGGGTCCAACGACTAGCACCATCAGTGTAACCGATGTGGTATGCTGATGGATAATGCATCTGTCAATAACATGGATGATATATCATAAATGAGGAGTGTTGGCGGTAAAGAAGACTAAAAAAATATACAAATGTGTACAAAAGAGAAACCTAAGGTAAGGGGCTACTCTTAGGTAGAAAATTTCTTTAAGTACAACCCGTTGACGGGTCATTTGAGAAGGTATCCTTCTAGAGATGCCAAGATGTAGGCTCCTTTAGTGAGGCAATGTTGGACGATGAAGGGTCTGTGCCATAAGGACTTGAATTTCCCATGGTCAAGAGTGTCTTGGGCAATATCATAGGCTAACACGAGATCACCTTTGTTAAATGAGCGAAGGTTGACATGTGGTTGAAGGTGGATTTGGACCATTTTTTAGCTGCCTCATTGTGTTGTAATGAACATTGGCGATCTTCATCAAGTGACTCTAAGGTTAGCATGCACTGCTCCATTAGAGCAGGGTTAGGTAATAGCTGAATGGAAGTGTGTAATGTGGGGATTTCACACTCAGTAGGGAGGGTGGCTTTGATCCCATGGATGAGGTGGAATGGTGTGAAACCAGTGGCAACTTTGACTGCCGTGCAATAATCCCATAAAGCAGAAAATAACATATAATGATGCCAGTTGGTATTATGTTTGTTGACGGTCCATTGTAGCATGGTTTTGAGGACTTTGTTGACAACCTTGACTTGCCTATTGGACTGAGGGTAGTACAGAGAGGTGAAATCATGGGCGAAGCCTAAATTTGAGGAGAGTTCTGCAAAGATATCATTCTCAAGGTGTTTACCATGATCAAGAACTAACTGTAGTGGGACTCCGAACTAGGTAATGATATGGTTGAACAAAAAATGCAATGTTGTGCCAACGGTGTTCTTAAATGTGGGAATGGATTCGAACCAATTGGTAAATTCATCTACTGCCACAACAATGTACTTATGTCCATTACTGGATGGAGGATGGAAAGTCATGAAATCTATGCCCCATTTATAGAAGGGGCCGACAGTGATGAATGGGTGTAGAAGAGCTGGTGGAGCTTATGCTTTGTTTTCATAAAGCTGTCATTTGTTTCATCACTTGACAACGTGGGTGAAGTCATGAAACAAAGTGGGCCAAAAGTACCCTGTTCAAATGAATTTTTGGGCAGTGGATATACCCTAGAGGTGACCACCGCAAGCGCCATTGTGGAAATCATTTAAGTCTCTGTTAGCTTCGTTGATGGTAAGACATAGACGAAGAATGGTGTCGACCCCACATCTATAAAGAACGTCTCCAATGAGGAGGTATCAGAGGGCCTGATGGAGAAGGTGTCAACGATCATATTGCAAGAGATGAGACCCAAACTTTTGTGTACGAAGGTAGAATAGGAGGTCATTGTTCCAGGGGTCATCAGAGGCGATGAACAAGAGGTGTTAATTAGGGAAATCCTCATTGAATGGGAAAGTTTTAGTGTCTGTGGGAAAATCCATAATGAATTCGGATAACACGAGAGATTTATTTATTTTGGGAGTAGAGAAATATAGACCATATTCTTGGAGGATAATGGTAAATTTTCCATTAATCTGTCATCCACTAAGCAAGTACTGCACCGGGTTGGAGTCTTCCATGACCTTGGTAGTTCAAATAAAAATGTAATGTCACCGTTTTTGGACTGCGAGGACAATTGCTAATGCGAGTTTCTCTTAATGATTATACTTCAAGGGTGGCCCTGAAAGGTTTTACTAATGTAGTAAATGACATTTTCATGCCCATCATCCCCTAATTGGATGAGGACTCCTACTACTGAGACAGTTGAGGCTGATAAGTAGAGGATGTAATCAAGATCAAAGTCCCGGGGACTAATCAAAGGGGCATTGGATAGGGCGTATTTTAAATCATCAAAAGTTGTTTGAGCATGTTCGTCCCATCAAAATGGGATATCATGGCATAGTAAGTGGAGAAAACCATGTGCGTGAGTGGCTTAGTCTGGGACAAAGCGATGTAGGAAGTTGGCTTTGCCTTGCAAGCTCTACAGTTGGCGTAAATTCTGCAATGGTAGAATTTATGTGATATCTTGGACCTTGAGGGGGTCCACAGTGATGCCATGTTGGGAGACAATGAACCCAAGGAGGCACCCGACAGTGATGTAAAATACACATTTGATGGGGTTCAAGAGGATATTATATTGGCGACATCGGTGGAAAATGATGCATAAGTTGTGTAAATTTTGGGTTCTCTTTTTGGATCGAGTAGTGAGGTCGTCCAAATAAGCGAGGATGATGAGAGAAAGTTCATGAAAATAATAGGTCATGGCCCGTTGAAACATAGAACCGACGTTTTTGAGTCCAAAAGGCATGACGCAATAAGCAAAGGGACCCCAAGGGGTAGTAAAAGTGGTTTTGTACTGATCTGCTAGATGGATTTGAATTTATTATAGCCAGAGAACCCATCCATAAAGGACAGTGCTTCATGGCTGACACAATCATCGATGATTTGGTCGTTGAACGGGGTGGGGAAGTTGTCTTTGGGACAAGTACGGTTGAGATCATGAAAGCCTGTGCAGACCCAAATAGTTCCCTATTTTTTGATAACGGGTGCAAGGTTGGAGACCTACGAAGTGTACGCAATGGGGTAAATGAACCCGAAAGTGCATGACTTGTCAACTTTGGCTTTGATAGCCGCAACTTTGGAGGGGTGGAGGGGGCATTTCTTTTGACAAAAAAGGGTGATATCTAGCCATGTGTCGATTCGATGTTCGACTATAGACAGATTGAGGCCAGGCATCTCTGTATATGACCAGGAAAAAATATCTCGATATTCCTGAAAGAGAGATTTGTAAGCTATGAGTTATTGGGAGCATGCGACACCAATGGTGATTTCTTCTACAATTCATGGTTTAATGGAAATGTCAATTTTGACGATGGGGAAGATGTTGGTCATGTTTCCTTCTTCAAAATAATCTGGGGCAGGGATAGGGTTATTGAACCAGTCTATATGCCCTGAAGGAATAAAGTACTTGGTTTCGATTACGCACATGGATGCTTGGGTAGGGGGATGAAAGGATTCTTGTGAAAGAAAAATTTCTTGATGATGGAGTGCATTCCATTGGAAATCAGGGGTAGTCAGTTCCTCTAGGATATCTTTCCCCTACACTTAAACCCAGATCTTGAGGATATCTGTGACAGTGGGAATTTTTAATGGGTATGTGTTATTTTCCTCAAGAGGTGAGGATGTAGAGGGTATATCGTGTACGGGGTGTGTACGTCATGATACTGTGAATGGTATGTCATTTTATCGGGTACTGATGACAAAGTATATTGAATATCAGTAACGTGAGCCTCCATAGGGAGTGGTTGAGAGGGCATGTGGTGTACTGCAGCTAATGTTTGGTGAAATTGAGGTAGAGCTAGGAAAGGATGAGTGTAATGGCCATATTCTGAGCATATGGTACAAGCGAATTTGGTGCATAACCCTTTATTACATGTAGTGGAGGACTCTGTAGTAGCAGTGGATGTACTTTCTAGAGTAGCAATAAATGGGTTTTTTTTAGGGAGATGGATCAAATTGTGTAACTTGGGAAGAGTAAGACATCTATTAGTGGGGTGTCCTTCTCTTTCTTATAGTGCGCAAGGAGGTTGAGCTTGGGGAGGAAGTGGAGCTATGGGCTCATTCTTCCCGCATCAACCCCCATTGGTGGTGGTGTTGCTTCTAGTTGGGGGCGAGGGTGGTGTGGTAGGAGCATGTATTGGGATTTGCATCAAAAATCCCTTTGTATTAGGAGGGAGAGATGGTGTAGGAACCATAGCGGGTGGATGGAGATACCATACAGGGATGGAAAGAACCATGTTGGGAAGGGTGAGAGTAGAAACTACATGGATTGCTTGGACTCCAAGTGGGGGGTAGAAAAAGGGAATTTGGGTAATGGATTGGGGGATGGTCTCCCAAACCAGGATTTTCCCATGGAGGGACCTCAATGGGGGGGGCCTCGGTGAGAGGGGTAGTGTCTCCGATATCTGTTACATACTAAAAACAGTTGTGTTGAAGGGTGTATGTGAGGTGGTGCTCCATGATATTCCCCCAACAAATATGGGTCCTTGAAAATTTTGGGACCCATGTCGATGACTGAAAAAGCATCTGATCTAGTGCAGACAGGGGGGAGAATGTTATTAGTTTTGGTGGAATGATTAGGGTCGTAAAGTGTAGGTTGGTCAATGGTGATTATTTTCCCGTTGTGGGGGAACATCATCATCCAAAACATAGAAGAGGCTACCACCTTCATAGCATACATGTAGCTATGTACGAACAAGATATTGCAATCAAGTGGGGCATTGATAACTTCGATGTCAATTAAGATGTTTTTTCCCCCAAGTTCTATGGAGACATTTGGAAGACCCTTCAAGGGATGATGGTCGAGTGTCAGAAGCTCTCAGGGTGATGGCAGATGGTACTAGCTCATGTGAGCCAAGTTTCTGCCATACTATTTTGGACATGATGCATGTGGATGCACCTTCATCGATGATACATTGATGAACTGTGATGTTCCGGATCTTAACTGGTATCTGAAAAGCTACTAGGACGGGGATGCGTGGTTCTCTGCTATCGATATCAAAGGTGATGAGTCTACTATCGACTAGGTTGACTGCCCCTGTTGGCCCTTGAGCAAGTTTTGAAGATCCTTGGTCACTTTTGACCCCTTTTTGGGACTTCGACAGGCTGTCGAAGGCAGAGCGCAAGTTGAAGCAAATATTACTAGATCTTGGCCCCCTTTTAGGGATTTTTGGGTTTTGGGATTATCTAACAGGTATGGGGATGTCAGCCCATGGGTTTACCCATGTCTATGCCCTTTTGTAATGTATAAATAGATGTCTAGGCAATATAAGAGGAGACAATATGTGCATATGTGTGATGTTGTGCTAAGTGCAAGTGATAGTTATACATGTTTTGTGCATGTTGTGTTGGACACTGGAAAAGATAAGTGCAAGTGGATGTAAGAAGCTTGTGTAGATTATAAGAGGGATTTGTGTTGTAACCTAGCTCGAGGAAGGAGAATATGATGGAGTGCAAACAGATATCCTATCCTATGCGGAGTAGGATCCCATGGCTCTGTGCATGTAGATGATTGACAAAAGGAAATAAACAAACGAAGAGTTGGTGGACATAGCCCCAGGTTGGGGTGAACCACGTATATCCTGTGTTATGGTTGCTTTGTGCATTATGGTTGTTTTATTGCTCATATGATTTATTCTTATTACAATAATGTATGTTTAGATGTATCTTATATGATAGCTTAGTGCTCGCTGATGTGAATGAGTACCAGATCTGGTCTATTTTGATGTGCTTAGTGATTGAATGTGTTGGATGTTGTTGAATACTATGCTGCTATGTAATTAGGGTTTATCTACACTGTAAACAAAGGATAGATACTAAGGAATGATAACTGCTAAATGCTCTGTTAAGGTATTGTAATCACATATCTATGTCCCATCTAGGTTGTAGACATCTGAGTCCTGCAACCACCCCTGCCTCTACCTCAGGTGAGACTTCAAATGCTTCACAGGCGTTGCCGAAAGGGCCAGTAGTTATGGTTTTTTTGGTGCATTGTTAAAGCGTTGAATCCTGGGTCTGCCCCTGTGCCAACAAATGGTTCTGTTGCCGTGACCTAAAACTGTGATTGTTGGGAACTGAGGAAAAGAGGAAGCTCTGGGCATAGATCTATTTTCCCAATATGCAGTACTCTACTTGACTTGCAAAGTTCTCTACTAAGAAATGAGGCAGATCTGAAGAAAAAAGGTAAGATCTAAAAGCTTTGTGCTCTGATAAAGGTAAGAACAATGAATTTTTTCTATTAAAGAGATAATATCTGAAATATTTGTTCTCTGTTAAAGGCAAGATAAGTGGAAATTTTTGTTTCGAAAGTATGGATCTAGGTATGTTTGATAAATTTTATCCTAGTCTGAAAAATAGGGCATAGTTAGAAGAAAGAATATTTGATATGATTAGATTTGATAGAAATTGTGAAAGATATGTTATTCCTATGCATAGAAAGGATTTTTGGACTAACAAATGGGTGCAGGATCCTAGGAAGAATTTTCTATAGGTTATCCACCATGATCCTAGTGCGCAGTATGAGAAAGGCTGGGGATCATTTAAGAGAAAGAGAGGATTAACTCTTTGTTACAGTTGCAGAAGACCGAGACATCTTGCTAAGGAATGCCCTGGTATAAAACCTAGTTGTCTTGTTGTAAAGATATGGACCATGAAGTTCTGGATTTCCCTAGAATGATTTCTAAGGTTGAAAAAATGAATATGAGACAAGAAAACCCTGAGGAAGACCAAGAAATTGAGACCATGGCAGAACCCTAGAAATAATCAGAGACTGTATTACTACAAATGAAAGAAACCCTGAATGACCACAGAGATATCAACTTATCAGAGATATTCAAAGAAAAAGAATGCATAGAAACAAGAATAGGAGACTTCAACATAGACTATGTTCTCGATGAGGAAACACAAGTGAATATCATGACAGAAATAACCTGAGAAATTTTGGGAAAACCTGCTATGATTCCTTCATTAGGAGGAATACGATTATTTAGAGGAAATATGATAACCCTATGTGGAAGACTTACCCAAACATCTATGACTGCTAATGGAACTTCGACGGAGGAATAATTTGAGGTTGTTAAATTTATTGAGAACAATGCCCTGTTTTCTATGTTACTAGGAAAAATCTGTATTGAGAAAGATCATACCCAAAGAAAAGAAGAGGAACCTCTAGAATATAAAAAGAAATCCCTAAGAGACTTCATGTATAAGAGAATAGCACACTTACTAAAAGAACAAGAAGACTAGTTGAAGCTACTGAGGACCCGATATCTGGATGTCGAAGTTGAAAGAACACAAGAAGACTTGAAACACCTGTTTGTATAGGAGAGTAGATCACCTACCCCAGACATAGAAGAAGTATTTCCCTTGAACCTTAGGAAAGACCACCAATATCGCGAAGTTACTATGCCAAGAGGAGATAAGAATCTGAATGGAAAGAGGAATATTGATACATAGATCACAAGGAAGAAGGCTAGAAAGCTTAACAAGAAGAAAGAAAAGTTAGAGAAGTTATAGGAAGTTCCAGAGAAGACTTCACAGAAGGAAGGTCTCCAGAATTTGAACTTCACAAAAATTTCAGAGAAAATCAGATTGACACGTTTCCATGGAGGAGCAATATAATTGTTAGAGGCATTATGATCGTTAGATTGTCATTCCCAAATAGTTAAAACAACAATTATGATCATAAATCTTGCCATAGAACCATTGGGACCGCACCGTAATGGACATAACTACATTGATGAAGGCTTCTTGTTCATTGGAGGGATCTGTTACATCACTGTCTACCTTTTTCGTTGACTGTTGCACCGAGAACACTTTCATGAATTGTATCCAAGAGAACTCATTATTACTGCGTTGTGTTTACTGAGACTTCGCCACCTGTTCCATTGCATTGAGAATTTGTTAATCAACCTGAGTTTTTCGATATTGAGATTGCATGTCGGACGAACTCAACGCCGTAGAAAATTCTATCGAATAATTTCTAATTGAACTTATGGATGAGAAGGTGATGTCTATCGGAATTCAAGCTTCATCGATGAGAGGAGTGCAAGCTTCCTCGTCGACTGCTTGTGGATCCAAACCATCTCGAGTTGTGGCCGAGAAAAGAAGCAAGCATCGAGATGACTTGGCAAACACGAATTTAATCCCATCCATCCTGCCTGACTACATCCCACCTCTGGCCGGCGTGGTGAATCGTGACAGTGTCCCTAGGGACTTCGACTACACCCTGATTATAGCATGCCTCCCGAAGGGGATACGCACAGGAAAGCCTCAACATGATAATATTCTAACATTGAAGATCAATGACTTCAACTTGGGAGACTGCAAGAAATTTAGCATGGTCACACCTAACAAGTATTTGACTAGAATGAAGGGGAAGAAGTCAAGGATAATCCCCCAACCATGGACTATGGACCTCGTGCAGTCCACCATCCTGAACATAATGAAGATACCCCATTTTGGAAGGCACCAAGAGGTTAATGCATGCGTTAAGATCCTGCTGTCAAGCTTCCATGGTGATTATTTGTGGCTAGACAGACGCATCACTGTCGATCCGGTGCTGATCCATCGGATCACTGGATTGAGCATGCAGGGACCATACCCGCAAGACTTTTACCCAGGAAAGGCTGTAGACAATTCCCTAGTGCAAAATATTAAATATATCGACATCGATGTGGAGAAGGGGAAGCGAGGCTACAAGGTAGCCTCCATTCGAAATGGTGTAGTGCACCTAGCTTTCCAGTTGATTGTTGGTAAGCTAGTAAGAAAGAACAGACCCATGCAGGTCATAGGGTTTGTTTTTGACCTCGCGGGAAAATGCGTGGAGGGGATACAAATGAACTGGGAAAGATACTTAGTGAACCAGTTATAACAAGACTACCATGAAGCTCAGGATCAAGGCTATGAGTTCCAGTTTAGCTGGTTGTTGATCCTCATCGTGTTCATAGCTTGGGAGATGCCGGAAGGTGCGACCTTCCCTGAAATAAGTGCCATGCTCGGGGATGATTGAGAGAGAAGGGGCATTGAGTGGGTAAGGAATATTACATATTCATTGAAATACGACACCTCCTAGCCATGAGTAAGGAATCGATGATACTAGGGACCTCCCAAGCAACCAGATGGGCATGCATATTATCAATACAGATCATATCAAAACTTTCTTAACACAAGTAATTTTACTCACCTACCTGGACAATCTTAAGCAATGGGATAGGAATAGTATTGCATCTGAACCCTTAGCCGTGAAATTCACCATGCTCTGGTATTCGAGCGATATGGGAAAATAATGGCAGTCAAACGTGGTGTTCCACACCTACTACATGCAGTTAAAGAGGGATATTGAGGTTGTCCCTCATATGACACCGAACACCCTACATAGGTTCAGGCCATTTCTGAAGTTCCACACAGATAAACATTTTGTCTATATCACTGTGCATGGAGACAAACACAAATAAATACTACAAAGTTAATACAAGATCACAGAGGAGGAACTAGAAGAAACAAATAAGGAATGGCCTTCAAATCTCCTTATCCCAGTTGAATCCACAGAACTATCAGACCCCGAACTAATCGGAAACCCAGTGGTCACTCACGAAGGGTACGATACACCTGGAACTAGCAGAAGGAAGAAGGCATAAGAGGTACAAAAGTTGAACAGTGCATCAGAAGAGACTGCTTTAGAATCACCTAGTGGAGGAGGTGATGACGAAGTATACAAAGAAGAGAATAATGGAGAAGAAGACAAGCAGAAGAAAGGTGAAGTAACACTGCCACATAATCCCCCTGATGATGCAATTTTTTCTAACAGAATAAAGGTTTCTCCCATGAAACCCACATTGTGGAAGAAGTCAAAAGCTAGTAAGACCAAGCTGCAGACTGTGCTCATGCTCGATGACTTCGACTTCATCATCGCAGCTATACCGGATGCCTCAGAAGATATTTTGCAGAGAAATGAAGCCAATAAAGAGACCATGTATGAAAGGCTTGAAGAAGATGTAATGACTGATTTGAAAATAACATCTAAAAATTCTACCAAATCCTACCAAATGTACAACAATTTATACCAGATTCATAAAAGAATAATTATGCAAGTAAAATTAAAATTTATCAATGAGTAATGCATAAATTCTAAATTCGAATTGAGTACCTTAACACTGATGCTAATTTCCATTGTCAGTTGCCTTCCTGTTGCTACCTACTACACAGTCCAGTCCTGTTGCAAACACAGAAAATAATTGCCCAAAACCTCTTGTCCACCCTGCCAACTAGGAAAATGACCTAGCTCCAGGATATCTATGGATATCCTGGCCCTCCGAGCCCAAAACTTCTAGCAAACCGGTGCCTTCCTAATCAATAGGTCTCAACCAACAAATCCTGTGCCTCAATCTGAGCACACCAATCTCACAGCCCCTCTCGGCTCTCTCCCATAGCAAGAAAACAGTCTCCTCGTAGAATGCCTCCTCCCAACTCCTTTCCCCCTCTTATTCCCCCTTCACCGCCTTTCCTCCTTCCATTAAATTCCTTATCCCTACATTTAATTACCCTTATCCATTCATTAAATA
>JZKD02S2045260.1:262097-282628 GCA_000966675.3 Picea glauca | reverse complement strand
TCTGTCATCCTTCCTTCTCATGTGTTAGTTTAGATAGATTTGAAAGGAAGTCAGTGTCCATGATAAGCACTTTTCTGTCTAGGGTTAAGGTCAATCTCTAGAGGTGATCTACCTGGAGATTTTCCTACAACACCATCCTCCTCTTAGAAACAATCCTCTCCCCCATTGAGAGCATGGCTATTAATAGATACCTAACATATACCAACAAGTTAAACAACATGGAAGACAAGAGGATTCCTAAAATTGCTTCAAAATCGAGTCATAACCACCATTGACTCAAGCGAGGATGGCATAAACATGCCTAGTCTTGTCTTAACTATTGGGGAATCATGGACAACACCATTTTGCAGAATAAATATACTATTAAAAAAAACATCAAATCAAAATTTAAGGAGAAAATGTGGTGTGATAAAGAGTTAGAGGAAAAAATAAAATTAAGGTATTATAAAGATGTAATCAACCCTAATCTAGAAGATCAAAATTATCTATCTTTTTTGCCAAGTGTAAAGAAAAAAATAAGCATTGCTAAGATAAGAACAAATTCTCACGAGCTCCATAGTGAAACTGGGCATTGGTCAATTCCTAAAATTCTATGGGATGAAAGAGTGTGTCACCTTTGTGACACTAAGAAGGTTGAAGATGAAAATAAATTTCTTTTAGATTGTCCAACCTATACCCATATTAGATCTCATTTTCAAAATATTTTTCACACTACCAACCTTCCTAACCTCTTAACTCAACAAAAGTATGGTGATCTTGGAAATCTTCTCATAATTCTTTTCGAGCACAGAAAAAAAATTCTAAAGAATCCCAAGTAATCACCTATCCTCTTAAGGTATGATAGACCAATTCAGTCTCAGTGGACTTTAATCATCATCACACACACACACACACACACACACACACACAAACACATATTTCTTTGATTTGCAGACATAATATTTTTTGTTAGACACTTGAAAACCCTCTAGCCTCTCCACATAGACTTCTTCCTCTAAATCACCATTTAAAAATGTTGATTTAACATCCATTTGGTAGACTTTGAATCTTCTATCACAAGCAAAGGATATAAACGTTATGATTGTTTCAATTCTTAAAACAAGAGAAAATGTTTCTTCAAAATCCACTCCTTCTACATGAGAATATCCTTTACATACAAGTATAGCCTTGTTTCTAACTATCTTCCCATCCTCATTCATTTTATTTCTGAAGACCCATTTTGTTCCAATTAAATTTTTGTCCTTGGTTCTTGGCACAATGTCCTATGTCTCATTCTTTTCTATTTGATCTAGTTATTTATTCATAGCCTTGACCCAATGATCATCCTGACTTTCTTGTGCAAAATTATGAGTTTCAATCATGGACAATGGTGCAAATTTTGTAGAGATGGATATTATTATAAGATTTATTCTAGTTTTCACCCTTGTTTCTTTGTTACCTAGAATCCGACTCTTTGGATGATGTTTTTGAACATACCTTGATGTCGTATTTGGATGTGGTGATTCTACTCTCTCTTATAATTTTGATTCTTCTTGTGATTGATTCTCTTCTAATTCACCCTCTTAGGGATCATGGCTGGTTGGTTCATCATATTGATCATTATGGCATTGTTGTATCCCTAGATGAAAAGGTCCCTCATTAACTCTTACATCTATGATTTTGATTGTCTTATGGAGTCTCTTGTTGTAGAACTTGTAACCTTTGCTTCTGGAGGAGTATCCCACAAGATACCTTCATCAGCTATTGAGTCAAATTTTTCTAAATTATCCTGATTCCTTTTTATGTAACATTTTCTTCCAAAAATCTTGAAGTTATTTATAGAGGCTAGTATGCCATTCCATAGTTCATAGGGGGTTTTATTGTTGTTTACTCTTATGTGATATTTATTGAGAATGTTGACTACAATTTGAACAACCTCTCCCCAAAAGGTGTTGGGTACCTTTGATCCATCAAACATAGATCTTACCATTTCTTGAACTATTCTGTTTAACCTTTCCACTACCCCATTCTATTGAGGGGTTATTTCTATTGCAAACTGTCTCTTGATCCCATGTATTTCACAAAAATAATTGAACTCATCAGATGTGTATTCTCCTCCTATGTCTAACCTTAAGCATTTAATTCTTAGATCCATTTCATTTTCTACATGTGCTTTGAAAATCTTGACTTTTCCTAAGGATCCATACTTTTGTTTCACCATGCCAACCCATGTCATCCTAATATAATCATCAATCAACAATATGAAATATTTCTCACTTCATGGGGATTTTGTTTGAGTGGATCCATCAAGAGAGATATGTATGGATCAGCTCTAGAGGTCATGTTATAGAATTCTCCTTTTCTTTGAACTGAACTCTTGATTATTTTCAAAATTGACATGATTTGTAGATAACATTTTCAAGTTTGGAAATTTTGGGCGTATCTCTAACTACACTTTTTATACCTAATTTAAATAACTTACTAAAACTAAGATGACCTAGCCTCTTGTGCCATAACCATATCTAATCAGTTTTACCCATGCAACAAATTTCTTTTCCTCCTAGTACATATACATTGCATGGGGTTATGATTTCCTTTACAATAGTCTTTCTTGAATAAACATTCATTACTTTACAACCCGTTGAATGAAAAAGGACATTGTATCCTTGATCACACACTTGGATAACACTCATAATATTATGTTTTATACCATCCACATACAATACATTATGTGCTTTGGTCTTTCCCTTGTCCAACACAAAAATCCCTTTTGCTCTAATTTTTTCAGGAGCATTATTTACAAAAGTAAAACTACCCACTTTTTCTTCATTTAAAGATTCAAACTTACATTTGTCTCCTTTCATACGCTTGGAAAACCCACTGTCAATATACCATTGATTTTCTTTATTTTTAGCATATAGGGATAATCCACACTCTTCTATGTTTTTTCTCTTCTTCTTCCAAATCTTAGTAAAATCTTCTTGCTTGTCTTGATTAAAGGAAGACAACATATTTATTCTGCATTCATTTTCCTTATGTCCAAAGTTATTGCATATGGACCATTCAATTTCATCCAAGAGAGGGGAAAACAAATCATTGTAAGAGTTTTGAGTTCTAGGCATTTGAAGCTAATCAAATCTATCCTTTACATTTATGATATATTTATATGCTCTACAATTTATAGCCTTATGTCCAAAGTTATGACATGAAAAACATCATATATATATATATATATATATTTGATACCTTGGAGTGAAGAACCTTCTTGAAGGGATTGATATTTGTTTGTTGGATTGGTGAAGTTCTGACTTCTGTTGCGTCCTTGCTCCATAATGATTTGTGTGGTTGGTCTAATTTTGTTTTTTCTTATTTTTTCCTTCATCCATTTGTTTGTTAGGATGGATGATTTCTCCTTTGAGAGCATTGAAATAACTATTATATTTCTCTATTTTTTAAGTGTTGGTGCTTGACTCACCTTTGGAATTTTTTTGATTCTCTTTGTATCCAATTCTTGTCTTGACAACTGGTGATTTTTTACTGCTGAGAATGTTGTCCAAAGTTTCAGATCCTATTATGAACTTTAGATTTAGATTCATCTGGGCCTTAATTTTCTCTATATCCTTACTAAGAGATACAATTTTTTCTTCTAGTGTTTCACACTTGTTATCTTTCTCTTTTAACTGATTCATTAGTATTTCCTCCACTCTTTTGGCCTCTTTTAGCTGAGTTTTTAAAAGAAATTTTTCCGAATCATTCTAATTGTCTCTTTACTTGTAGGCATGTTGTTGCTTTTTCAACTGTTTATTATTCCTCCTAAGCTTGTATATTTCCTCCAAAGTACTAATAAGTTCACTTTCCATGTCTACCATTTCCTCACCTTCTTCTGTGTTAGTCTTCTCTTGGTTAGAATTCTGAAGCTCAAGTTCCATGAGAATTTTTTCATCATGGATTTCATCAAATTCATATTCTTCTTTAGCATCTGAGGAGTTATTTCTATCCTCTTTTGAGTAAAATATTTTCTTCTTAAAAAACTTTTTCTTGTAATTTTTTCTAGATTGTTTCTTGCCTTTTCTTTTTTTCCATACATGTTGTTTTCTTTGTATGGGAATTTAGATGAAAATGACCTATTTTACCACAATCAAAATGTTTTAATGGAAACATATGACTTTTATGTTTTCGATAACCTCTTTGTAGCTTTCTCACAAATTAGGCTTCTTCTTCATCTGAGATGTGGTTGGAGCAATTTTGTTATTGATTTTTTTTTTATTTGGTTAATGCATTGAAAGCTACTTATTTTAGGTCTAGATACTCTTTCTTGGTCCTCATATAATAGGAAGTGAGTACTTCATGGAGCCTATACATAGTCATCTTATCTAGATCATGTATTTCTTCTATATCAGAAACTTTTGCAATGAGTCTTGAGGGGAGAGATCTTAGTACCTTCTGAACTACTACAACTTCATCAATATTTTCACCTAGACCTTTCACAATGTTTACAACCTCATCTACTCTGAGAAATAAGATAGCGAAGTTATCACCCTCACTCATTCTTAGGATTTCAAATTGTATTATGTGCTTGAAGTTTTTCCAAATTAACCTTAACATCCCCTTTTGTAATTGTTTATTAGTTTATCCCACATCTCTTTTTTTAATTCATACTGCATCACTTTAACAAATTATGTTTCTACAAGTCCACCTAGAATGACATTCATATATTTTTCATTATTGTAGTAATTTTTCTTACCATCTTCATCAGTTGGAGAAGTTTTCGGGGGTTTGTGTCCATATACCACAATCTTCCATATTTCCATGCCAAGTGCCATAAGGTAGGTCTTCATTTTGATTTTCCAGAAGGTAAAATTTGTACCATTGAATAGAGGAGGTATGATTGAAGAATAAAGATATTGACTGGCCATTTTTCCTAAAGGATTTTCCTTCTAACTGTTAGGTTGTTACTGAAGGAACCTTCTCTGATACCATTTATTAAATACCGAGAGGGGGTGGGTGAATCAATATTCTTACTTATTTTTCCTTTTAGACAATATTAAACCTATAATATATTTAATGAATAGAAAAACATCATTCAAAACACATTTGAACATAAAACACCAAACGTTTAATGTGGAAACCCATATGAGAGAAAAACACAAAACAACTTCTTTTAATATGTTCTAGGATCCAACCTATGATTACAATATTTGCAAGCACCAACTTGCTGGAGACACCAATCCCCTTTTCAAATTTTTGTAAGAACCCACTTGCTGGAGATACTAATCCCCTTTTCAAAGTTTTGTAAGAACCCACTTGTTAGAGCCACCAATCCCCTTTTTCAATGTTTTACAAGCATCCACTTTCCAGGAACCAACCTGTTACACAGATGAGGACATCAATCCTCAACCTTGAATCACCTTGCCACCCATTCTTGTAGTTGTTATTCCTGTAGCCACTAATCCTGTATATTTTTTGTTCTTATAGCCACTAATCCTGTAGATCTGATGTTCCTGCAACTACTAATCTTGTAGATCTATTGTTCTTATAACCCCTAATCCTATATTTTTTTTTTCTTCCAGCCTCTATTCCTATAGATATGTTGTTCCTACAACCGCTAATCCTGTATATTTTTTGTTCCCACGACCACTAATCTTGTAGATATGTTATTCATGTAGCTGCTAATCCTATAGATCTATTGTTCATACATTTGCTAATATTGTATATCTGATGTTCTTATAATCGCCAATCATGTAGATTTGTTGTTCCTACAATTGCTAATCCTGTAGATATGTTGTTTTTGTAGCCGCTAATCCTGTAGATCTATTGTTCCTGCAACTACTAATCCTGTAGATCCATTTTTATTATAGCCACTAATCCTATAGTCACTAATCCTACAAATATGTTGTTCATGAAGTCATTAATCATGGATATCTATTGTTCCTGCAACCGCTAGTCCTACAAATATGTTGTTCCTGCAGTCGCTACACTCTTTCTTCTATCACTAACAACTCTTACTTTTCTTCTCATATTAAATCACTATTCTTCATTCTCCACACCACCATACTCTTCAATTTGATAAAATATTTATACTAGTTCATGTAATGGTTTCACTTCCCATAGAAAAATCAATACTATGTTATAATCCCACAATTCTTTCTTGACCATGTTAATAGACCATTTCAGATTGCCTTCCATAAGAAATACTTGTTATGTGAACACCACCACCAAGAATAACTAATCCATTGAATATGTAAACCCATATTGAAAAATTCAATGTGATCAGGTTATTTTCTTATCCAACCATTACCAATACATCATTACCAGAATACCCAGTTCCTACAGTCGAGAATATTCATGTAGTTCAACACGTAGTTACTAGAATTTGAATTCTTGCAGTTGAGTTACTTCCTATACTTCAAAACATATTTTCTGGAATCAGAATTCCTGCAGTTGAGTCACTTTCTGTAGTTTTACATGTAGTCACTGGAATCTAAAATCCCACAGTTGAGTTGCTTCCTGTAGTTCAACATGTAATTGCATAATCTTGAGTTCCTGTAGTTGAATTTATTTGAATGCTTTGAATGGTAAATTTCCACTTGGAACAAGGTCCTCAAGTGTTGAGATCTCTTGAAATCCATACCTCAATAACCATTGAACTAAATAATACCTCATCAATATTGTCAGCTTATTAATCACTTTGATATCAATGACACCACTCACTATCATGCCTTTAGTGACTTTGACATCAATGACAACACTTTCTCAACAATTTGTATTAATTTTTTATAGTATATTTGGATGATATATTGGTTTATATTTGTACATGGGAAGAGAACATATCACATCTTATGCAAGTGTTGGAGACATTGAAAAATCACAAGTGTTGGCTAGCCTCAATAAATGTGAGTTTCTCAGTAGTCATTGGTGTATTTAGGGTATGTGATCAGTGGAGGTGAACTCAAGATAGATCCCACAGAGATGGAGACCATCATAAAATGGATAGTTCCTAAACCTTTCACTAAAGTTAGGATCTTTCTTGGGGAAACACAATACTTATGGAAGTTCATGGCTTAATTTTTAGTAGTATTTGCAACTCCATGCCATAATAATGAGTGGTAAGACTTTCCAGTAGGGGAAGAATTAACAAAAGGATTTTTATGAGATAAAAATAAATATTAGTCAAGCACAAGTTCTCGCATTACCAAACTTGTAAAATGATTTCGAAGTGGATATAAATGCAAATGGGTATGCCATGGGGGCAGTTTTGATGCAATATGGAAGGCTTGTGTGCTATCATTCTAAAATAATTCATGGGTCGGTTCTCAACTACCCTACCTATGATAAGGAACTCTATGCCATGGTTCAAGATTTCAAAATGTGGAAGCACTATCTGATGGGTAAGGAGACCATCATCCACACAAATCACTGACTGCTATAGTATTTGTAGGCCTAGAGTAAGCTACAAAAATCCAAACATTACAAGTGGGTGGGGTTTTTACAACAATTTCATTTAGTCATCAAGTATAAGAAGGGAGCACAACAAGTTGGAAGACATGCTTTCAAGGCCACCCACAACCAATATTAGAGATTTGGGAACTTTGATGCACATGAAACATTTTACCCATGATTCATACAAGAGTCATACATAGAATATGAGGACTTCAAGGAGGTATTTTGGGAGCTACAGTGCCAAATTTGTTGGGAAATAGACTTCCCCACTAAACCTACTAGGAAAAGAGAATACATATTTAATCAAGATGTAATACACTATCGCCATCATACTCTCTTGCACCAAGAAATAACGACCTTGCAACCAATCATCTTAAATCTACATGAAAAATAACTTTCTACTAAATATTAGCATGAAGATAAACATAAACATCAACTTAATATAATTACAACATGCATTATTTATAGGATTTATAGTATGCAAAACCCTAAATCATAGTGCCAAAAAATGGTTATAGATCCATGTAGATCATTGGCTACAAATCCCACAAATGTCGAGATTCTGTTACAATCAACTACCATTCGACCTCTAATCAATATTCAGTCGGTTTCCACTCAACCTCATGGTGACCTCTTGTTGGATGACCTCTCGCTTGTTGTCAATCACTACAAATTTTACTTTTCCTAGTCGATCACTTCAACTTTTGACTTTCACTGCAAATAATATAACAACCCAACATTTTTCCACTTGTTTTATTCTTTGTTGTGATGGGAGATTCCTGAAGTTTTGTTCACAAAACTAGGGAAACAGTTCCCATTTCCTCTCTACACCAAGAGAACTTCACAACACTCACACACTTGGTCAACAAGTTTGCTATGTTTTCCAACGTGTCTACTTTCTCCAAAAATACCTTATTTCTTTCCACCATGTCTCTTATGAAGTGGTATTGCACATAAATATGCTTAATCTTGGAATGGTAAGATGGATTATTTTCCATAAATATTGCACTTTGACTATTACAATTTATCTTCATATCTCTCTACTCAAACCTGATCCCTTACCATAACCTTTGCATCCACACTGCTTCTTTTCTTTCATGGGTGGTTGCCATGTATTTATCTTCTTTTGTTGGAAAGGACATGACATCCTATCATTTTCTCATCCAACTAATTGCTCCACCGAACATCTTGAACACATATCCACTAGTCGACCTTCATTGATCCATATCTCCAGCCCATTTAGCGTCAAAAAATCCATCTACTTTTACTTTAATGTTAGCTTTATATTTACCTTGGTAGCATATAGCATAATATTTTGTGCCACATAAATACCTTAACACTCTTTTGATAGATTTCCAGTGATCTTTCCCAGGTGTTGAAATGTATTTGCTCAATACTCCCACTACATGAGCAATGTTTGGTCAAGTGCATACCATTGAATACATCAAACTATCAAAAACAATTTCATAGGGAACACATGCCATGTCCTCTATTTATTCTTGTGTATTTGTACATTGTTTTACAGTTATCCTTTCTCCCATAGGAATTGGCACCTTGACTGGTTTGCAATATTGCATGTTGAAACACTTTGAGGTTGTTTCAATGTAGTTCTTCTAGTTAAACAAAATATTTTTAGCTGCTTGATATTTCTTGATCGCCATTCACATAATGAATTTTTTTGCAATGATATCCTTCATGTATAACTTGGAGGAAGCTACTTCTTCACCTCTTTTATTGCATCCATGTTGTTTCCAACCAACAATACATCATCGACATACAAAGCTACATATACAATATGCATGCCTTCTTCCTTGGAATATATGCAATGATCAACATTGCCTCTCACAAATCCCAAACTAAGAATGTACGTGTCAATATTTTGATACCACATCCTTGGTGATTGCTTTAAAACATAAAGGGATCTTTCCAATTTTCACACTAACTCTTTCTTTCCCTTTAGTGCAAATTAAGGTTTTTTCATGTATATTTATTCTTCCAGGTACCCATGTAGGAATGTTGTCTTCAAATCCATTTTCTCTATATCAAGGTAAAATGTTGCATCCAAAGACATTAGTACTCTAATGGAAGTTAATTTTTCAACATGTGAAAAAATCTCACCGAATTCGACTCCTTCGACTTGGGAATATCCTTTAGCTACTAGTCGAGTTTTGGATTTCTCAACTTGAATTGCTACATTCATATGTTTCTTGAACATCCACTTGCTACCGAATATTTTTATTCCATTAGGTAATTCTACCAAATCCCATGTCTCATTGTTGTGCAAGGATTCCATTTTTTCGACCATGGCATCCTTTCAGAGTCTATCCTTTGTCGATTCAATTTCCCACCTGACTGACTTAGGTGTTGGGTGTTGTGCCACTATTTTCAGTACACGCTTGCATGTGAAATGACCTTCTTATAATTGGGGAGTTTTAGACCCAGGGTTCATCCATATCATGTCCAACAAAAAACCTTAAGCATCGCCATATCAATCCTCGGACAAGGCTGAGGAAGGTCTCAATCGAGATGTAGAGAGGATCATATAGACCATAAGGTCTTGTGTCAGGGATGGAGGATTAAACATATGAAACAATACTATTATTGGCATTTGTGGAACTCATGTCTAACAAACTATTTTTACGACTAAGAATTAGAAAAATACACACACATATTTAGCTCATTCACAATAGACACAAAATACATCAGAACTACAATATCTTTATTATTGGGAGAATTCCATCACAAAAAGATATATAATTCATTGAAACTCTTCTTAGGAAAACTATATAACTTCATATCATTACTATGCAAAACAAGGGGAACACAAAAAAATGTGCCATGCAACTTTCCTTACTTCAGATAGAACAAAAGACACAAGAATACATTCAAAACATCATAGGAATACAATAGTCTCAGAGTGATCTCGAGATTGATAGCCAATAGATTTTTTCACACACTAAATAGATAACTCATGTTATTAGCTTATAAATCCATTTTATGTATTTCATTGTTGGGGAGTATTGTCTCTTTCTGCTCTGCTCCACTTGCTTGTCTAATCCAACTGCCTTGCACGCTTTTGGTGCCTACCAACTCTCCACGTAGTCTCTCTACATCAGGGAAAATATTAAATTCCTGTCCATCTCATCTTCTAGCTGCCCCATGTCTTCATATACTATGGGAAATAATCATTATAGAATATTTCCCAATGATTCTTTTCTTGATTTCGATGGACATCTTCTTGGTTTCCGACACAATTGACAAAAATTGGACCGACATGCACTTGGTAGTATTTATGTTTGGTGCACTATTAAAAAAAATTGGTTCATTGCACACTTTATGGAATTCATTGCAAATTTCCTTTGATGCATGAAAAACTATGGAATGAGCGCATACAACTTTCTTTGTGCATGAACGCAAAATTGGACCTAAAACTTTGGGTGCCAAGAAGCCCCCACCACTAGTATTGTCTGGCTCATCCTCAAGCCAACTAATTTACAATACTCAGGTGGGTAGATTAAGGGAAAGAAGATCATCATTCTTCAGAAGAGATATGAGGGTGTCCAATTGTTTGAACCAAACCCTACATTGGTTCCTCAAGAGAGAGCATCATTATCTGCTTATCGTTTTGTTCTAGGATAACTGTTGAGTATGTGTTATATTCTTTTCATGGTTAGAACTAGTGTCTACATTGCACTAGGTGCATAGGGGGGTAAGAGGGGGGAGAAGAGAACCCTTTAATAGGGGTTCGTAGGGGGAGGGATCCCCCCTATGCAGGGGTTCTGGGGAAGTTCCCCCGAATTTTCATTTTTGGCAATTTTTCTACACATGGTTTTCATAGATGCCTTACTATTTCCAGTTAAGGAATTAGGGTTGTTGGCTAATCCAGGTTATTGTATTAGGGTTTTGGATGCTATGGGATCTTATATGTATATTGTATTTTAAACAATGTATGATGTGAATGAATATAGAATATGTTGGTTTTCCTGGTTTGGGTTTCCAGGCGAAAAATATGTGTGTAATGTGTGTATCTTCCATTGTATCTTTTCAGTTCTTTTATTGAAAATCTATTTGCAGTAAATAATTGTACAAGTTTAAAATCTACATTTGGTATCAGAGCAATTATTGGCTTCATGGGGATTTCTTTGTGGTCAGGGGTTTGGATAAGGATTGTGATAAGCCTTGTTACAGTGGGAGATCTGCGATATTGATTCTTCAAGTGAAAATAAATGGTGAGTAGTTTGAAAATAAAGATCAAGAAATTTATTGGGAAATTTTTTGAGATGTGGAAGTCGATGTTGATCCTCCATCGACCAACATCTTTTATTTTTCTTTCTATTGAGTTGGTGAAGGAATTTATAGAAATATTTTTATTTGATATGTTGTGTCTTTCAAGTGTTCCTCTACTGGATTAAATTCAAAGTCTTGGAAATAAATTCTTTTGATTTCGACCTAGTTGGAAGTGTGGTTGCATGCTTCTTCAATATTGTACCATTTTCTTGGTATCTCATCTAATGTACTTGGGAACATATGGGGCCATACCATTTCATCCTTGTATCCAATATCCAATTCTTCACCATTCCCTTTCACAACGTTGAATATGTTCTGTTGGATCGTAACTGATTTTGAATGTAGGAATATCTGCCTCTTTTGATAGTTTCTTGTCGTCAAACCTTTCAACGAAGTATGTTGACACAATTGTCCATGTTTGTAATTGGGGGGAATGTGTTTCCCACCATATTTCATCTTGGTCTATGAAAGTTTCCACAAGACTCTGTGTTCTTCCTTGCTCTCCTATGGATTTTTCTACCCCTTCAACATGGGTCAAAGGGGTATGTTGTTCACTGTATCATAGGGGTTTGCTTATCTGATTTTCGGTCAGAATGAGAGTGAGAGTTTTTCAGGTTATTTTTTCGTATAATTTTGGTACATCCTGGATTGCATATCATGTATTAATATGTTTCTTTGGAATAACTTCGATAGACCAGTAGTCTTTTTCATGTGCTTCATAGTTTTCTATTTTCCATTTGTATAAGGCAGAGTCAGAATTATGTCTTTTCGACATGGGAGATTCTCTCAAAATTTCTCATTTTGGGGTCAGTTATATATAAGATGTTTTATCATTGTTTATCTGATATAGACATATGGCTTCTTGATCTTCATCCCACAACTCCATTCATGGTTTTCCTTCTTTTGGATCTAGGGGAATAATTATTTTCTCCCACTTCCTTTCAATTTGATTCTATCTCTTTCCAAGAAGATAGTTTCTTTCATTCATTAACCCCATGGATGACCAATAAGATCTGCATACACTAATATTACTTCGACAAGGTCAATCACCTCCAAGTCGAATGAAGTTGGTATTCCCATAAATCGTGTGTCGACATTTCTCAGTATTCTGATTGGTTCTATTAATCACTAATCAACTAACTTAAGATAATTCATTGTGGGTGCTATATTGGGTCAGCCCATTCATACCCATGTTTCTCGTGGTAAAATATTAACTTACGAACCAAAATCTACGACCAATTGATTGACCATCATTCCCTCTATCTCCAAGTCAACTCGTGGATCATGATATTTTCTTTTATAAGAGAGGTGATTTGTGTCCTTTGTTGATTTATGACCATCTTTGTATTCTCTCAGTATGTTGAGTAGGTCCAATATCCTACCTATCGATTTTTTTTCTTACAATAGTTGAAAGAATTCATGGATGGTGTCTTCATCTCTACTTATTGAATTTTGTTGATATTCTATGGAATTCCTAAAGAATTTAAGAGTTTCTCTCACTATTTTCTCTTCTTTATTTGGGTTTGGGAAGTTGTTATCCTTCTTTCTTTGGTATTTTTGTGGTGGAGTATGGATGTCACGTTGTTATAGAAAGATTTGCCTCACCCCATGCAATCTTGCACATAAGGCCTTTTTCCATTTCCCTATGCAGACTTGTCATCCCTTTTTGCAAATCCCAAAGTTAAAAATACATTTTTTCCACATATGCATACCTTGCCTACTATACAACATGTGTATATGCAAGTTGCACCACTACATACCGCATACATCAGGAAATGTTCCCAGAAATTAAAACATGTATTGGGTTTCCATGTAACGATAGGAGATCAATGATCCCTGGCCTTCCATATACTAGAAACATTTCGACTCAACCCTTCAGTTCCACTTGAAGGCTATAAATGGGCCAATTATGAGCTATGTAAAAGAGGATAAAGAATTCAACTTTGAGAGAAAAGTTACTCTGGAGGAATTATTCACTTCACATTGAGTCTGCATCCCTTTTTCCTTTAATTTTGAACATAGTGTTCATCCCCCAATCTCTTCCCTTATTGAGTGAGAACTCCATTACCTCTCTTACATGTTGCATTTGGTTGAGGATTAGAGTGGTGGCGGTTTAGCTGGAAGGAACTTAGTTTCTCGGTTTTGAACCTTACCAACATGAAAGTATATAACTTATTCACTTCTACTGATCATATCTTAATAGAAATACTCTTTTCTCTTCCAATTGATATCTTGAAAATATTTGAATTATTATTCCATGGGCATATTTGTTATGAATTTTAATGGATTATGCTATTGAATGTTCTAACATCATATATTATCACCATATTCCTTCTTTGCTTGGTTGTTGAGGACTAGTTGTAGTTATATTTCTTTGGGTCAAGTGCTTAATGGTGGACTTCATCGAACATCTGGATGAGGTAGGACTTTTATCTTGTCTTGCCAACATATTTTTTTATATAGCATACTTGATAATAGAGTTGATTTCTATAGTCATTTTTGCCTGTTGTTGTTTTCCCCTAGCCATAGAGATATTTTCATCATAACACACGTTCTGAACCTAATCTTGTAACAACATATAAGTTTTTAGAGTTCCTAACCTATTCTTTGGATACTGCGTGTAGTAGATTCATAGTTTTTCTAGGTGTATTTTTTTCAAGTACTATCGGGCAGTCTTCTAAAGAGTGATCTCCAATGGGACATATGTTGAAAAACTCCAGATCAATTTTTTCTTTTATAGGATAGTTTGCACTGTCGTGATCATTTTTCCAACAATTAGCACAATATCATCTTCCATGACCTCGAACTCGACCACTAAATCCACGTAAGCCTTCTCAACCTCGAACACAACCACTGAAATAATCATCTCTTCGACCATAGTTGTTTTCTTGGTTGGTGGTTTTTGTGTGGTATATTTTTCGTATATTATTATGATTTCTAGCATTTAGATGGCATTCTAAATTCTGGTGATCAGAGGCTTCATAGATGTGGCACCACTTTGTGGTTTTTAAATTGTGTGGACAATATTGTATACTATGATCAGTTAGGAATTCACATATATTACAATATTTCTTGGCTTTTACTCGGTGGACATCTGTTGTTTGCGTGCGCTCATTTAGGTGACAATTATCTTTTGTTTGTCCATCCCCGGTGCATGTGGTGCACCATATTTCATTGTGTCGTATGGATAGATTTTTGATAGTCTGTTGCAAATGTTCTATCTTTTCCTCAAGTATTTCCATCATCAAGGAAGTCGATGGGATATCATCGTCTGACTTGAATCGTTGTGCCTTCTGTAATGTGTCTTCGTAGTTCGTTATCTAGTATAATCATAGCAGAGATCTGACTCGTGGCAGTATCCCAACTACATACCACTAGACTAGCAGGTTTTGATTGGTCATCGGTGGGATTTGACTTAGGAGATATTTGAATCTCTTGTCGTATTCTATTACCAAATTGCATGGTCTTTTCTTGATTTATTTTATCTTTTGAGATGCTAGATGTGTAATGTCTTGGATTTTAAAAAATGTTAGAAAACTGTTCTTTTTTTGTGCATTTGAATGAGTTTGGTTTTTAGTGTAGTTCATGAACCATGTTAAGGCACGATGGTGTAGCACATCTCCGAATTGCACCATTTTAGTATCTATTTATACCTCTATCAGGCAGTTGCAACTAATTAACTTCCTAGGTCAGTCGGTTAACAAAGACTCCAACTGACTTCTACCTCGAATTACGTCGATCGACCGACAAATTCTAAGTCGACCGTCAGATCTAGTTGATAAGGTCGACTAGCCCATACAACAAATCTCAATATGGAATATTTTTTGGTAGATAGAGATCAGTGGATCATGGTGGATCCTGGTACTGCACCTACAGGAACACCAACAGATGACTAGAAAAAGTTGGATTGGAAGGCAAAGAGCACAATCCAATTGTGTCTCTCAGATTCAGTATTACTGAATGTGTTAGGGGAAGCTACAACCAAGGAGTTATGGGATAAGTTTGGGAACTTGTATCAGTATAAGTCCCTGGTAAATAAACTATTCCCGCGAAAGAATTTGTATAACCTAAGGATGAGAGATGGAGACTCTATGATAGAGCATATGAACTCCTTCAATATTGTGATAAGTCGGTTATTATTTGTTGAGGTTAAAATTTCAGATGAAGATAAGTGTATCAATTTATTGTTCTCTTTACTAGACTCATGGGATAGTCTAGTTTTGGCCATAGATAGTAATACAACTACCTTGAGTTTTGATGATGTGGTCTAATCCTTGTTTTCATAGGAGATGAGATGGAAGAAAATGGAAGGACAAAGCACAAATGCATTATGTGCAAGAGGGAACTACGAATAAATAAATATATCTAAGTCCTCAAGTGGGAGAGATAAATCTAAGGGTATATATAAATCTCCCGAAATTTTTGTAAAGGTATACTAGATATGTGGAAAAGAGGGGAAATTCAAGAAGAAATTTAGATCCAAGAACGTTGAGAGAGTGAAGGGATATGAAGGTACTCCCTCTCCATAATAAAATACCTCCAAGGAAGAAGGAGGGGATGTGTACTTGGCTTATTCAAGCACACATTCAGATCATGAGGCATGGTTGTTTGATTCAGGTGCATCATTTCACATGAATCCCCATAGGGAGTGGTTCTATGAATATGAAAGGTATGATGGAGGTAATGTTTTCTTAGGTGATGAATCGACAAATAGAATCATAGGAAGAGGAAAAGTCAAGTTGAGGCTCATAGATGGAAGGATTAAAACACTATTTGGTGTTCTACACATCCCAGGATTGGCCATAAACTTGATTTCTATAAGAAAAATGGACGGTGCGGGGGTAAAAATTGTATTTGAAAAAGAAACCTGTAAGATGGTTCAAGGAGAAATGGTGTTGTTGAAGGGAGTTCGGATTGGAACTTCGTATAATATTTAAGGAAGCACTATTAATGATGGGTGTAATAGTTCCATTGTTCCTGATATTGGATCTGAAGAAGAAAAAGTTCCTACAGTCTTGATAAACAGTTATTGTAGCATATTGGGCATGAGATCTAGATATTGGATCTCCATCGCAAGAAAATCAATATTGTAGATCATTCGTACTAGAGAGGGTCATCGAAGAATGTGATGCTAAAACCCGATGTGTACTTGTCGACATGTGAGAATGACTCACATTGGATTAGTTTCCATTTTTGGATATAAATCATCTGGTTATCACCCACCTGTTGTGTACTTGGAACCCTATATGATATGCACACTATGTCACTGGATTGCTACTGCCCGAGTGACTGAAATGAATGATTAAATTGTCAAAATGTAATTTAAGATGACTATGATATTGTAACAAACCAAATCAATTACTTTTTATCATATTTTTTATTATTATTTTAAATTTAATTAATTATTAAAATATATTAAATCATACTTTTATTATTTTATTATTAAAGGGTGGGTGAAGTAATTAATGGGGGGATAAGGCTTTTGGGGGAATTAATGGGGGGATAAGGTTGTTGGGAAAATAGTGAGGGGGATTTGAGAGAGGAGGGGACTTGGAGAGGGGACTCATTTTGCATTGGAAATTTCTGCAAGAGGTGAAGGAGGAGGAGGAGGAAAATTGGGAGAAAAAAGCATTTTGGAAAATCTCACAAGGAACTATTGTTGTTGGGAATTTTGGGCTCAGGGCGAGGAAACTGTAAGGATACCTAGAGCTAGGTAGCCTGAGAGGCTATTCCTAGTTGGTTAGGAGGCTAATATTCAATTTGGGCAGTTGGGAAGGTCCATCAACAACCAGGAAAAGGGCTAAATCAACTAAGCTACAGGTTGAGGTAGATACTTTATGCATTTTACTAGTGATCTGTTGTCATTATATTGTTGTTGATTATTATGTTGTTAGTATGTTTTTGTTATTATGTTGTTAGTATGTTGTTATGATGTTAGTATGTTGTTGTTATTATGTTGTTAGTATGATGCTATGATGTTAGTATGTTGTTGTTATTAGCTTGTTGTTGAGTATCATGATGTTGTTGATTATTAGGCTGGTAGAAAGAAAACCAAGAAAGGAAATTCTAAACTAAGTTGCAACAATTAAAGTAGTATACTAGAAAGTATTTATTTATATGAGGCTCTGTAATGTAGGCCTTACAAATGGTATCAGAGCCTGGTTTCCAAACTGAAACCTTGGGCTTGAATAACCACTTAGTTGTGAAAACCATTTCCTAAGATAGCATGTAACCTACAACCTGAACCTTGGACATGAAACTACCATTTATTTACAACCCTTAATTAAACCAAAAGTAAACCAGAAATGACCCTGGTACCCTAAGAAAACTACCCAAAACATTATTGGACAAGAGGGTGAGTGCACCAGGGAAAATACCTTGCGACACCTCTTCCAGTCCCATGTCCATATGTTCCTTGTTCCACTATTCCAACCTATGTACCTGCAAACATCCTCACTTGCAAAAGAACAAGAGGAAATAATTATAAGGGTTAGATGAAATAACAAAAAAAATGCAATAATATAACAAATAATAAAAATAAAAATATTGGCATAAACCTATTGACCCCAATATCCATTTATAGAATGAGAACCTGAGAGTTATACCAAGCATCAGAAATTCCTAAGACCAAGTGCCAAACCTACAAGGAGGATCCATAAGGGAGCACATGTGTCAATGATATTTCCTAATATACATATATAAAAAAAAATCTAATAATATAACAAATAACAAAAAAAAATAAAAAATGATTGGGCTTACACCTATCAAGCCCTAACCTCCAAGCTTAGGACCAAAGCTTGACACCAAGTCAATGTTAGATATTAGTACCAAATAAAATCCAAAGCACCAAGTATCAAACCGAGGAGAGCTCACAGGTAACCAAGTGCATTACGCGCCCACAATATAATAAAATATTGGCTCTATACCCATTGAGCATCCAAGCCTACATTACAAGCATGCCAAATCATACAACACCAAACCAACACTAAGCCACTGAGATAGGAGAGCTCATGAAGGGAAAACATATGTGCACAATGCGTTGTCAAAAAGGTTTGAAACTGCGCAGGCAAAGCCAATGAAAAAATCCAAGTTTAACCAACATGTCACTGAAATTCACCAAGCACCGAGAGCTAAGGCATCGACAATCATTCCCATAGAGAACTCACAGGTGTATATTTAGTGTAAAAATCCAATTCCTAGCCAATGCAACAACCAACACATGCCATAGCTCAGCCCCTAAGACCGAGGGAGGATCCACGTTTGAGCCCATGGGTCACTGAATGTGCACAATGACTGGGGCTCTCAAAACTATGCTATGAACGGGCCATCGTGAGAATAGAACTAGTGGCGTCCAATGGGTGTGCCAGATCCAAACTCAACCATAGAGGTAGTGCATACACTCAAACACCAGGTCGCAAAGAGGTGAGCCCACAAACCTTTTAATCATTGTGGACATCGCCAGGAAGTGAGCCAGGAAGTGAGCCAATGGAAGAGCCCACATGGGCATAGAGTGCACTACGCATAAGTCTGAGTGCTAAGAACCTCACAAGAGCCAATCTAGAAGGGTTGGAATCCCTGAGAATCCACATCCTTTACTAGAATCGTTCTGGTGCCTTCGTTGTACAGAGCATGGATAACTCCTCTTATAGACCTAAACACCTTGGGAAGAATCATCCTTTGAACCTCCGTGGTATTAAAATGAAGATTCATGTAGTTGAAGATGAGGTCGTTGCCTCTGATTTATTACACCGAAAAGCGTACACCTATTGACAATGGGCAGATTTAATAGGGGTTTAGTGCTTAATAAGTTTTCTATGGACATGATTAAATATGGTTGGAATATTCTTAGTAGTCACACAAAATAAATGGTTGTGATTTCAATCATTAACTTCCTAGCTATTATAAAGACATTCGTTTATGTGTTTACTTTTTGACATTTACCTAATCATATTTAAAAATTACTTTGATAGCTAACTGATTGCCACGTAAGTAATTAATAGAAATTAAAATATTAACACCATATAAATGAAGCAACCATTTATTTGTTAATCAATAATAAAATTTAATAAATTCTTTACCAGCCGATACCTTTCGGCATTCTCCAACTGTTGTATTAGCGGCTGTGCTAGTAATATATAAATTCCAGTTCTGAAGGCATCTATGGTAGGAAGGTAGCTGACATTACCATGAGCTTAGATGCTTGCAACAACTTGTTCCTTTAATATCTTGTATTTATTAATCTGAACAGTAAGAGAAATGGGCACAATGAAATTCACTTCATGCACAATAGCACCTGCAACAACAAAGTTGGTTCCATGCCCAAAATTCGAAGCCACCGAAGCCATAAGGAGAAATTCCACGAGGACGTAAACCCTCCATGCCAGTGCAGACGACCTTCTACTCGTCATAAAGGATATAGATTCCCCCCTCTCAACTTCGATTGTAGAGAGGATCTGCCATACTCTACATGAAACCAACCATGGAGCCAAGGAAGCACCCTTGAATCCAATATAGTAATCCTTAGTTGCTTGCAAATAAAGAGGGAGTGGCTAGAGTGTGAATGCTCGAGTGAAGGCAAGGAGGGTAGGGTTTCATTTTTTTTGTTTTGTTTTGTTTTCTTTCGAGATTGAGTGGGAGGACATGCAGGCCTCATGCAGGATCTATGTCGACCACTGTGTCCTTTTCCACGTGTCCTTCTCCACTTTAATTTAGTGTTTGTTATTTTGTTTTAATTTAAAAAATAATTTTTTTTTTATTATTAATAAATAATTTGTTTTAATTTATGAAATTATTTTAAATTAAAACAAATTATTTATTAATTTATA
>JZKD02S2045260.1:209217-225024 GCA_000966675.3 Picea glauca | reverse complement strand
GATAACCAGGATCTCTTGAAGGCTTGGATACTCTTTCTAATAGAAAAACAAATAATGCAAGAAAAAATAATAATGCAAAAACTAATCTGAGATAGGACTCTTAGAAAACAAGACTTAGACAGAATTCCAGAAAACCCCCTGAGAATGTGTGATTCTGACAGGGAAGAGGAGGACTGCCTCTAAGATTCTTTGAAAACCTACACGCTACTACTATATCTACATCTAGCGTTCACATGCGGGTTGTAAGAGGATAGGGCACGGGTACACGCATTCAGGCCTTCTGCAGGCCGCGTGTACCTCTATGTGTCCCAAAAAATACAGTCAAGCAAAAGTCAGGGAAAGATGGTATGGAAAACCAGACTCCCTGCTAGCTCAGACCTTACAGAAAAAGAAAAGACAGGTAAAGAAAAAACATTAAACCTAGTCTTTAAACTACCCAAAACTTAAATGAATCTAGGAACCCTAAAGAGTATTCTCCCCAGTATGGTCACCAATTCTGTTGTTGGGAAAAACACCCTACGAACTAGCAAAATAGAGTTTAGACTTTGCATGCAGATTTGACCAAATAGAAACTACTTTTTTACCTACATCCCAAGATTTAAATCCCCTTTTCTCAGTAAATGCATGGAAAGGACCACCTACCTTATTACCAATGTTCGATGTCGATCCTCCGTTGTTCTTGATTCCTTGTTCGCAATGCTCCTTCCAAAGATGATCTACACTCAAGACAAACAACAACTATGCATGCATGCTACTGCTATACTCAAGGGTTAAAAATCAAGCATAAACTGATCAAACCATAGACAGTTCATGAATTGGGATGGGAAAATCATTCTCCTTATTATTTAAAGTGAGTCAACTTACAAAAGCTGAGATCGGCCACCGCTCCTTGAACCTGATCCTGGGATCCTCTTCTTCTTTCCTTCAACTTCTTTGCATTAAATCTCCTTTGGCATGAGGAAAGGCTAAAGGGTTGGGACAATAGAATACATAAATGGGTAGAGTTTCTTCGCTATATTTTTTCCTCTTTCAAATGGTACCCCTACCCCTTCTTTTATAGGCTAGAAGGAGCTAGGGTTTTGGACAAACCCTCGGCCATGCATGGATGGGAGTTTCAATTAACTCACCCATAACTTTTTGTTCCATCGACAACTTTCCTTTTTTCATGATTTTGTAGGTACACGCGGGCTGTTGTGAGTCAGACAGTGTGTACACGTGTGCAGTAATGGGTTAGGGCACGTGGGCCTTTACACAATATGATTTTCAAAGAGTTGTTCAGTAGAGTTTTGGCAAAGAAGGGATATGAATTGGCCTGATTCCAGGTAAGCATGTGTGGTGCAATTTACGGTTATAACAGTTGGGAAAGGATCATGGATGCAGGATACATTCAAACTCCTAATATCAATGTATATACAAATCTCTCTAGTATTTTATGTTGGACGACCATGAGGCTAACCCAATCAGATTCTTCCATAGGGACAATGATCCCGACATCCAAAATTAGGTCTAGTTCCATGCACACCTTTTCTTTGTAATTAGGATTTAGGAAGTAGGTTCCTCTCTTGACTGGCTTGGAATCAGGTTTAATTTGGATCTTTATAGAACCCAAGGATCTTGCAATTCCCTTCATCTCAGAAAATCTTTGAGGAAACAAGTCCTCATATTCTTTAAGGAGGTTAATGAATTGAGTGACTGTCTCCTTATCTAAGTAGTCTCCAATAATGGCCATATTCGGTGTTTCTTCCATCCCAATATTGTGATTCTTATTATTTATGGGGCCATTATATTCTAGTGCATTCATATCAACCACCTTCCCATTTATTGCATGTGTTGAGTCTCCATTTTGACACTTATAATTCCCTATATCGCCCCCTATCTGAGCCTATTTTACCTATGCCATGTGTATCTAATTGATTGTTTCCTCCATAAATACACTCGATGACCTTGTTCATGTGCATAAGAGGTAACTTATGATTAAAGCATGATTTGTTTAGTTTTATTGAGTTAATTTGATTAAATTCTTGATTATGTATGATCCTAATCACTTTGACTCTTAAGAAGCATGATCCGATACCCAGTCTAATCTGATACCAAGTCTCCACATATTCCAGTACCAGCCTGTGCTAATCTGGTATTAGACATAATTCAAAACTTTTGAATGTTTCTAGAAGAAAATCGGGCTCATGGGTTTTTTCCAGAGCGATGTTTTCATGTGGACATGTGAGTCATAAATCACCCATATCGCACGTTTGGACCTCCATCTCAGGGGGAATTATTCTACCAAAATTAGCAAAAAAACTCAAACTGCCAACTTGCACCTCAATGTTCGTGCATATGGTATCTGATCTAGAAATTATAATATATGGGTTTTGTCCAGAATATGGAAAACTGAGTACGAATAGTTTTTCAAAATTAGAATTGGTTTGGGAGATATGGGTGGAGCCCTAACTCGAATTTTCCCAAATTGTTAAAAAACACAGATTTGGGGATTTATCCTAAAATTGTAAAAATTGTTTTCTTAGTTTGGGGATTCGGTTTCATCCATTCCTCCATGGATTTTATGTATAAATAAGACCTCATAGGTATGAGTAGGGAGGAATTACTATGATGTGAGATTGGTTCTTTGAGAATGATACACATTGTGATGTTGAATGAGATGTTGAACCACTGATTCAATCAATCAATTGAAGGAATGCAAATGTCGTTTTTTGTAATTCACGGGAATGAGTAAAGTGCTTTAGTCTGCAATCTCTTTAGAGGTACCTTGTTGGTTTGGAAAGGGCCCACCGCCCCAACCAAGGTAAACCTCACTGTACATGTTTGTGTGATTGTGTGAGTGTGCACATTTAACAGTTGTGTTTTGTCAATGATTTTAAATGCATTTTAATTACAGCACATAATCACTTGCTTTTGAATCAGTTTGAGAAATTAGACATTGAACATAGTATATAAGTTCCATTTTCATTTTTGCAGATTGATATTTAGTTAAGAAGAGTTGGATAGATGTGTGTGATTGTTAAATATGCAATTGTTATTGTTTTGAATTTATGATTGTGTTTCTATTAGTAGGTACATGAACCATAAGACTTCATCTCTCACCTTCATGCTCCATGTAATGAAGTCTTTCAATCATATTGAATGCCTCTTGTATTGAAGAAGATTTGATTGGCATTGATAGGGTTATGATTGCTTTCTTTCTAAGAGTGGATAAAGTGTATTGTTGATCACTGTTTTGATTACTAGAGGAACAAGATCTTAAGTTCATGTCTCTAACTCATAAGCTTGGAATGAACATACTTGTCACCTAAGAAAGAATCATTTAATTGATTGTTTTTCTTGAGAAGTTTTATTATCAGTTTTCTCTGCTAAGTTTAAAGTTGYGTGAAGCATTTATATATCTTAAAACAAAGTGTTAAATTGCTTATTAGTTTAGTTGCTACAKATAACTAATTCAAAGTCCATATTTCCCCTTCATGAGCTTGTAAATGGACAAGGCATTATCTGAGAAAAATCTTTTGAGTGCATGATTGCAAGTTTTKCTTTCTAATTTCTGAATTGTGTGAAGAGTGTTATCTTTGAAAATAGAGTATTTTGTTATTGATGGTTTTCTTATCTAAGCTATACTAAAGAGACATAGGAACCTATCTGTTATCGGCACATATAGTGCATCAACTCTACTGATTACAAATCCTAGTTGATAATTTATGTTTGGTAATATATTATGCAAATAATTGCACCAACATTTTGGTGTCATTGTCGAGGAGTTGTAAATGGTAATAGGTAGTATTTGAATCATATTTATTTAATGGTTTTGGATTGGTTTTATGGATGACCTAAGGGCGGAGAAAAGACGGTAAGACGTGTGGAAAGAGACCATGCATCCACTTTGGTGGGGTTGCTCCAAAGTTAGGTTGTCCTCTCTTCTTTTGATGCAAGTGTGTTTTTATTTTTGCAAATTTAGTTTTATTTATGATGAGCTAACTTGTGCGGAGAGATAATCTAGTGAAAACAGGGTCCCAGTAACGCAAGGAGTTCAAGTTTGGTGTGTTTTATTTTTCAAATAGTTTTAAAATTTAGCTCTTTAAATGATAAATCATTTTTGGGGTGTTGTAAGAACCCTCAAGTACTAATTTGTGTTGCAAGACAGGGATCATCAACCAGCTAGAGTAATTCAAGGATGATAAAGAGTTTGAAGAATGTTCCTCCAAGAAATTTCTTGCATTCTAGAAACAGTTGGGATATCAGCCTCTCAGGAAGAGCATATCTTCACAACAGTCAAGAATCTAGTTGTCTCTCCACAGGAAGATTTAGAAGTCCCATCGGATTCCTCTTGTCAATTTGTTGAGGAGAATAAAGAATCATGGATAGAATTCAATGGAGAGAAACTAGTGAAACCTGATATCAAGGAGTCCTTAGCATGCCTCTCAGCAGATCATGTATGTACTCCAAAGACCAATCATCTTGAAGAGGATAATATACATAGCATGGTAGAGGAGGACATTCAGTGTGACCTAAACAAAGAAGAGAAACAAGAATACAGTGATCCTATTGAAATATGGCTTCAATTAGTTATTAGGTGACACCACTCTTTTATTTATTACTTGATCTCATCATCAAAGTAGTTGGTCCTTCATACTCCGGTATGCATTAAAATTTATCTTTTAAACCTGAGTAAGAATATATTTCTAACCCTGTTATGCACATGGATTCACTGGAAGTATTCCTATACATGAAGGGATTTTTCTTTTGTTCAATTAGAGTAGGATAGGTAAATAAATGTTGCAATGCAACATATCTTTCATATTTTTCATAGATGGGAATATCAAAAGCTAATAAAGAAATTGGTTTAAGATCTTTTGTACCTATAGTAGTTTTCTTTCTAAAAGTTATGATAATTTTGTTTGGAATCTTATGAGAAGGGAATCTCTTCATCCTCCGAATTCACACATGATACTGGAAGGGTTTCAAAAGTGGAGAAGGCATCCTTGTCAATGGAAGATAACACTTAAGGGAGTGCTTCATGACCTATTTCTTCAAAATTCTTCTTTTTCCTTAAGTTGTTAAAAATGATGCATTCGTGCTTTATCATTACCTATCTATTTTAAGACCACTATTTCACAAGGATGATCAATTCAATGATCTTTTTAGTAAAATTTGAAACTGAATGTTAATTCCAAACTATTTTATTCATAGCTAATAATTCAACTTTTGACATTTTCCCTAAACTTTTTGTTTGTAAGCATGAATAAAAATCTAGTTTTAATTAGTTTTATTGGTTTGTTTGTAACAGATGTTCGCAACCCTCTGAGCAACATTTTTTTTTTTCAACATCTCACATTGTTTGCATGAGGCCATGCAAAACCTCAAGCATGGGGGAGTGGTTGCTGAGACAATAGTAGTTAGGTTTATTTTCTAAAGGAAGTGGAAACATAAGCAATGTTTTTCCAGCATAATACTTCAACAAATTCACATGTTTCTTCCTACAACAACAATGATTTCTATCATCTTCTACAACTTGATACTCAGAGTATTCTAGCCACAAGGAGAACTCTACAAATTCCAGTTTGCAGAAAACACCAGCACCTTCTACAAAGGTACAACCTACAAAAGTTTCAAAAGCACTAGGTCTGCACTCATCCGGTACTGAACAACATTTTTGCGTTATTTCGGTACTAATGGTCATTTTTTTGCTCATTTGGTACCAAAGGATAAATTCTGCATTCATCCGGTACTAAACAACATTCCTATGCTCATCCAATATTGATGGTCTCCTGTGTGCTCATCTGGTACCAAAGGAGGAGGTTTGTTCTATTCCGGTACTGAAGCACAACTCTGCACTATTCCTGTACTGAATCACAACCCTGCATCCATCCAGTACTCAGGTGATCTGATATTGGTAATGAGGTGTTGGTAGTCCTTATCCTATACTCAAAATTTTGTGTTGCTCGATTTAAATGATTCAAGTAATAGGACGTATAAACTCAACTTTTTTCATTCTACTAAAATAAATTAGACTAATTATGTTGTAGACATATGGTTACTCTCAATTATTTCACGCTCCCTACCATGAAATTTTACAAGCCCTCATATACATCTCCTAGTATATTATCACTAAATTCCTTTGTGAAGTGGTTGTCGCCATGATTGAGCAAAAATCATCCATCATGTCACTTTATTTCTTCCCCTGCTCTGTTCTAGTATGATTTGTCCCGGTACTGCAGAAACCTACTCCATTACTTATCTAGTACTGATGCCAAAGTGATATGATCTTTGTCATGTGTTTAACATTGTTTTCACTTTAGGTAATTGGAGGCATGGACTAATCTCTTCATGTTCTTTCTATCAAGGATCAATTAAGTCTTGTGTTGAATTGTTCTTTACTCTCATGTACATCTTCCTCCTACATTTATACACTCACCCCTAAATAAATCATCCTTGCGATCCTTTAAGAAGATATTTTCACATTTAGCTCTATATGATAATGGGTGCACCTATCTTCTTACCTCATCATTTGGAAAAAGTGATTGCTAATTGAAATATCCATTGAAAAGTGGTGACACCATTATGTCTAATACTAACCTAGTTGATTCAACAAGTTCTTATCCAAGTTTATCTTTACAAGTTTTTCTTGGGAGGTATTGATGAAAACCTCATGTGGTGGACCGCCCTTGCAAAACTGCAATGAACTTTCATGAGAACCCTAATAGGATTAACTAGAGGGAGCTCTTAGCCATTATCCGAGATGTTCCATTATACATTGAATAGATGAGATTTAAGTTGAATGTGGATGATGTCACCTTTGGGATAATTGAAAACAATTAATTATGTGCCTAATAACTCTAAAACACTCTTGTACCACCTGCCTTCCTTATACTCTAAAACTATCAATGAGCAGTATACATAATTCTAAATATTTTGAGTAATATAATAAAAAGGAAGTATCAGGAAGTACAAGTAAACCCATCGGGGTATTGAATAGGCTTGCTGGTAGCGGGGCCATGCTTGTATGGTACTAAGGTAAACCCGTCGGGGTACTGAACAGTCCTACTGGCAGTGGGGCTATGCCGGGTAAAGGGAGTTGAAAAACATAAAGTGGCACACCTAAAACTGAAAAAAAAACCCTGGGTCTCATTCTGAACCAATCATTATTAAATCAAGGCTAGGAGATGACCTTTATATCTCTTGGATGATGTTCTTAAGAACCTTCAAGTATCCACTTTAGAGTTCTATCTTTAAAATAAATAGGTTTTCTTGAGAAGTGGGACCCTCAATATATGTAATTAACCTTACCTAAACAAGAAGAGATTCATCTCTAAAAACTTGGATCAGAAACGAGTTAATAATCTTGGGATGTATTCTTTTATGTGTTCCTCTCTTCAAATGATATCTAAACTATGCTTATATCACTTTTTTTTAAAAGGTAATATAGCCAGGGAGGCCTATTAGTCAAATTCATTTAGAAAACTCTTGGCCACTATCCTATAATCATATTAGAGTCACATCCATCCCTTTCTCCTAAATTTAATCGAAAACAAATTGGATAAGACTTAACGTCAAATCACTAACATATCTAATCTATTACTCATGAATACACTTTGTCACCATAACTAATTTTCCATGAGTAAAAATGTGAAGCATAAGCCAGAAATTTTATATTGTTTAATAGGAACTTAGGAGTTGAAGAAGGATGAAACTTCAAGGAATGCTTGATCGAGTGAAGAGTATCATCAATTGTGAAATTTTGAAGATCATTGTTGCATGAAGACATGCAATGAATTAAGAATGGGGGAATGTTGAGTCTCCATTTTGAAACTTCTAATGCCCTATATCACCCCCTATCTAAGCCTATTTTACCTATGCCATGTGTATCTAATTGATTGTTTCCTCCATAAATACACTCGATGACCTTGTTCATGTGCATAAGAGGTAACTTATGATTAAAGCATGATTTGTTTAGTTTTATTGAGTTAATTAAATTAAATGCCTGGTTATGTATGATCCTAATCACTTTTACTCTTAAGCAGCATGATTTGGTACCCAATCTATTATGGTACCAAGGCTCCACCTATTTCGGTACCAACCTGTGCTAATATGGTAGTAGACATAATTCAGAATTTTTGAATGTTTCTAGAAGAAAAGAGGGCTCATGGGGTTTTTCCAGAGCGATGTTTTCATATGGAAACATGAGTCATAATTCACCCAGCTCGCACATGTGGACCTCCAACTTAGGGGGAATGATTCTGCCAAAATTAGCAAAAAAACTCAAACTGCCAACGTGCGCCTCGATTTCCATGCATATGGTATCAGATCTAGAAATTATAATATATGGGTTTTGTCCATAATATGGAAAATTGAGTAAATCGTGGGTAGTTTTTCAAAATTAGAATTGGTTTGGGAGATATGGGTGGATCCCTAACTCAAATTTGCCTAAATTGTTAAAAAACACAGATTTTTGGGATTTATCCTAAAATTGTAAAAATTGTTCTCTTAGTTTGGGGATTCGGTTTCATCCATTCCTCCATGGATTTTATGTATAAATAAGACCTCATAGGCCTGAGTAGGGAGGAATTACTATGATGTAATATTGGTTCTTGGAGAATGATACACATTGTGATGTTGAATGAGATGTTGAACTACGGATTCAATCAATCAATTGAAGGAATGCAAATGTCATTTTGTGAAATTCATGGGAATGAGTAAAGTGATTTAGTCTGCAATCTCTTTAGAGGTACCTTGTTGGTTTGTCAAGGGCCCACCACCCCAACCAAGGTAAACCTCATTGTACATGTTTGTGTGATTGTGTGAGTGTGCACATTTAACAGTTGTTTTTTGTCAATGATTTTAAATTCATTTTAATTACAGCACAAAATCGCTTTCTTTTGAATCAGTTTGTGTAATTAGACATTGAACATAGTAGATAAGTTCCATTTTCATTTCTGCAGATTGATATTTAGTTAAGAAGAGTTGGATAGATGTGTGTGATTGTTAAATATGCAATTGTTATTGTTTTGAATTTATGATTATGTTTCTCTTAGTAGGTACAGGAACCATAAGACTTCATCTCTCACCTTCATGCTCCATGGAATGAAGTTTTTCAATTATATTGAATGCCTCCTATATTGAAGAATATTTGATTGGCATTGATAAGGTTATGATTGTTTTCTTTCTAAGAGTGGATAAAGTGGATTGTTGATCATTGTTTTGATTGCTACAGGAAACATGATCTTAAAAAACACGATCTTAAGTTCATGTCTCTAATTCATAAGCCTGGAATGAACAGACTTGTCACCTAAGAAAGAATCATTTGATTGATTGTTTTTCTTGAGAAGTTTTATTATCAGTTTTCTCTACTAAGTTTGAAGTTGTGTGAAACACTTAGATATCTTAAAACAGAGTGTTAAATTGATGATTAGTTTAGTTGCTACAAATAACTAATTCAAAGTCCATCTTTCCACTTCATGAGCTTGTAAATGGACAAGGCATTATCTGAGAAAAATCTTTTGAGTGCATGATTTCAAGTTTTGCTTTCTAATTTCTGAATTGTGTGAAGAGTGTTATCTTTGAAAACAGAGTATTTTGTTATTAATGTTTTTCTTATCTAAGCTATACTAAACATACATAGGAACCTATCTGTTATTGACACATATAGTGCATCAAATCTAATGATTACGAATCCTAGTTGATAATTTATGTTTGGTAATATATTATGAAAATATTTTCACCAACAACATGTTCTCCTTCCGACTCTGTAATTTGGATGTCGCGGGGGTCTTCATCATCAATATTTTCCACATAAATCTTCCAACAATGTACCACTTCTTTCAGTTTGGCCACCAATTGGTGGTATGAGAAAACTAATATAGGGCTAGTGGTCTTTGGATTTTGATGAAAAATGAAGTCCTTAACCCGATAGAGAGCTTTGTCCAGACCCGGATCTTTTGCGGTGAGCTGGAAGGTCAAAAGGAACTCGGAACTCATATGGGTCCACTTTCTTGTTTTCCTTTTGAGTTCCTCATGAATGTACCATATTATAGGAACCATATCCATGGTATGGTCAAACCGATGGACCCATTAGGTTTGATGGATATTCTTATCACTCTAGTACCATTCAAAAAATGAGAGATGTTCTTGATGGTCCTCAGTGCCCTTATATCACTTGGCTAGTTCAAAATCGGAGATAGGTTGGAACCACACTTTTATGAATTCATCCACCTACTCCCAAATTTGAATATTATGGAAGTGGGTTTCCCACCACCATGCTAGGGTCCCACGATTCAAAACATCCATGGCCTAAATTCTATGCTCCATGGGAACAATTGGTTCCATCTGTACTAGGAATTTCTCCACCATCCTTGTGCCATCAAACCACGAGGCATCGAACATTTCAGACTCGATCCATCACATTACTTTCGTGACTCGTGCACATCTGCATGTGGATAATTTATAGAACTTATTAAGCCATATATCCATGGCATCATTAGAATTAGTGTCATAGGATTTAACATTCCTCTAGCTTAGTTCTCCATCTGCAGTGGGGTTGATGTATTCCTCCCCATGCCCCATGACCTTGTAAATATTTTCAACTACTGAGATCTGTTCATCCTCATCTACAAACTCATTGTAGTGGTCTCCCTCATATGGGTCTAGTGGTGCGACCATGTGTGAGGTGCCAGTTTCAAAGGACATATTCCTCTTCTTCAAGTTTAACACCACATTATTATCAAAGTCTCAGTCAAATAGAAACAATGCAGGGTATGGATCAGACTCATCCTTGATCTCGATGACTTCAAAGTCAACCTTTGTTTTTACTACTTCAATGTTTATCTCTACTTTATCCATCCAGAATATGGGATAGATATTATATTTATTGGTTAACCAGAGTTGGATGGGTGACCAAACCAACTTGGGTTTACCCATCACTTCTCAAGACTTCTTGTGTAAAATTTTCATGTTGGACCCTAGGTTCAAAATAACTCCATCCATATCATACCCACCAAGCTCTGTTGTCATATTGAACTCTCGGCCAATGCGATTTTTCTTGTTGACCTGGTAGACATCCCTTTTTGAAAGCAGAGTTGATATGGTGGTCTTGTCTCTTTTTCTTTCATGCAAGCAATTAACATATTGGTCAAATTACTTGTAGATTCTAGATATTTAAGCAAGGGAAAACAACAATGTACAAAGGTATTGAATTGATCCTTGGCTTCTATTAGGTGACCTAGGTTACGCAAGGCTTCTACACAGGCTATGCATTATTGTTGGCATAGGGGCAGACCTAGGGTTCAACGCTACAACAACACACCAACAAAACCCTAACTACCTACCCTTTCGAAAACACCCGTGAAGCAAATGAAGTCTCACCTAAGATAGAGGCAGGGGTGGTTGTAGGACTCCAGTGTCTGCAACCTTAGCTGGGACACAAATATGTGATTGTAACACCTTAACAAAGAACTTAGTAATTACAGTTCTTTAATATTCATCCTTAGTTCACAATGCAACTAAACCCTAACAACAGATCAATGCATCATTCACACAGATCTAATGGATTCAAGCACTAAACATACCAACAGGGATCAGATCTAGCATTCATTCACATTATTCAACACTAAGCTATCATATAATCTTCATCTATCATCTAACAATGAACTAAGCATTGAATCATATAAACAAGAGAGCAATCATAAAGCATAAAGCATTCATAACATAGGATATATGTGGTTCACCCCCTCCCTGGGGATATGTCCACCAACTCTTCATCTTCTTTATTATCTTCTTTCAATCTTCTTACATGCACAAAGCCTCTAAATTAACTTCGCAGAGGAAAGGATATCCACACACCTCGCCAAATCCTCCTTCTTTGAGTAGATCTAGGCACAAAGCCATACATAGTATTTTACATTCACTTGCACTCAGCCTTGCAAGTCTCACACAGTGTGCACAAAGCCAAATCACACTGACTAGTCACTACTTATTACATCGTCTAGACTTCTATTTATACATTACAAAATAGGTCTAAGCATGGGTAAACCCATGGGACGACATCCCCATACCCATTACATAAGCCCAAACCCAAAAATACCTAAAAAGGGGCCCAAATCCCGCGATCTCCACTTTGATTTGCACTCCACCTTCGACAGCTTGTCGAAGTCCCAAAATGGTCAAAAATGACCGAGGATCCTGAAAACTTCATCAAGGGCCAATAGGCCCCCAACACTCACCTATGACTTTTCTTGAGTCACTCTGATCTGGGTAGCTCTTCCTCAAAATCCTTGAGCTTGGCTTGAGCGGCTTCGACCTGTTGTTGTGCCACGACCTCCTGCTCAATGAAATCTTGTATTATTGCTTCGTTGACAGGTCCCTCTAAGCATTTTTCAGCTGCAGTGATGACTTTCTCCAGTTCTTCTCCTCGACCTTCGATCTCTATGAATAGTTAGTAAGCCTCGTCCTGCATTGGTTGGAGCCTCTAAGTTAGTTCCATGACTCTTCTTTGAATCATGTGGAACTACTGTTGGGCAGTGCACTATTCTTAGGATCGCTTCATCCTTTCAATGCTCGATAGGGGCTTCAACTACACCTGTATTGTTTCTGCTTGCTTCTTTGCCTCCTGGAGTTGTAACTCCAGTGCCTTCAATTCAGGATCCTCAGTGAGTTTCTCATAATTTTGGGCACTATGATCACTCAGTTGTTTACATTCCATGGTGAGGCCCTTTATTATTTCAACTATACCTCGAGTCGTCGCTTCTCTTTGATCTCGCACATCCTGTGGAGTATTGGGCACTATTCTTAGCTCCAGATCTGTGATTCTCTATTGAAGTTGTTGAATGGTTTATGCGAGCTCTGCTACTTGGTGTTCTATTAGTTCTTCCTTCTTCTGGTCCAAGCCCATCACAGAGTGAAGTGCTCTGTTGACTTCTTCTTTTACTCCGACCTGCTCCGCGAGCAACTTTTCTTTCTCCTGTTGGATCTGCACTTTCTCTTCTTTGAACTTTGCTTGAAGAGTGTCCTTCTCCTGTTGCGCAATCCTACATTGCTATATAACTTCCTCTTGTGCTTGTTTCATGGTCGTTGTGGCCTGTTCTTTCTCAGTTTGTGCTCGATGAAGGCAGGCTTCAGTTGCATCAACCAGTATGCAGAGTTGAGCAAGCTCATCTCCCAACTCTGGTTCTTCTGAGGGAAAGGGCACAATGGACACGACGTGGCTTGAATAAAGGGAGTATTGTAAACCTCTTATTTCTGCTTCAATTCTATCATACATGGCTTCTTTTTTTGCTTCGTTTCTTTGAAAAATATCTTCTGAGGCATCTCCTATAGCTGAAATAATGAAGTCGAATTCATCGACCGTGAGTACATTCTACATCTTTGGTTTATTGGATTTGGACTTCTTCCGCGATGAAGGTTTCATGGGGGAAACCTTCCTTTTCTTGGATGGATTAGTGTCATCGGGGAGGTTCTGTGGCGGTGTTACTTCACCTTACTTATCTTCTTCTTATTATTTTTCCTCTTTGTTCACTTCATCATCACCTGCTCCACTAGGTGACTCAGATGCGGTCTCTTCTAATGAGTTGTTTACTTCTTGTACATCTTGCTTGTTTTTCTTCCTGGTGCTACTTGGGGCATCATGCTCTTCGTGAGTAACCACCAAGTTTCCAATGAGGTCTAGATCAGACAACTCTATGGGGTCAGCATGGATAAGGAGTTCTGTAGACTAGTCTTTAATGATTTTTTCCAGGTCCTCTGTAGTGAGCTTGTAGTAGTACTGAATTTCTTCTATTCTTTCATCGATGCACGCAATAATGTAAATAAAATGCCTATCTGTGCGAAACTTTATAAGAGGCCTGAACCTGTCTAGGGTGTTTGGCATCATACAAGGGAAGGAATCAATAGCCTTCCTAAGCTACAGGTAGTAGGTATGAAATACTGCGTTTGACTACCACTGCTTTCCCATATCGCTTGAATACTAGAGCGTGGTGAACTTCGCAGTGAGGGGTTCGATCTCAAGGAAGGTTGCACCTTATGACATCTCTCAAGAAGTAAATGAGATGAAGATCAGGACCCAGCTAAAGTGAAAATCATAGCCCTGATCTTGAGCTTCGCGACAATCCATTTTGAGCTGGTTAACTAGGTACGTCGCCCAGTTTATCTGTAGGCCTTCCATGCATTTTCCAACGAGGTCAACGGAAAACCCTGTAACCTGCGTGGGTCTGTTCTTTCTTACTAGATTTCCTTCAATTAATTGGCATGCTAGGCACACTATGCCATTCTGGATGGAGGCTACCTTCTAGCCTTGCATCCCCTCATCAACATTGTCGTATGTTTCTTTAATTGTTTGTGCCAAGGCCCAGTCTGTAGCTTTTCTTGGGTAGAAGTCTTGTGGGTCTGGTCCCTACATGCTCAGTCTGGTGATCCTATGGATTAGTGTTGAATTGAAAGTGATATGTTTGTCCAACCACATATAGCCACTGTGGAAGTATGACAACAGGAGCTTAGCGTAGGCGTTAACCTCTTGGTGCCTTCCAAAATGTGGAATCTTTATTACATTCAATAGGGTGGAATGTGTGAGGTTCATGGTCCACGGATGAGGGATGATATTTGTGTTCTTTCCCTTTGTCTTGGTCATATATTTGTGAGGTCTAAGCATGCCATATCTCTTATGGTCTCCTAGGTTATAGTCGCTAATCTTCAAGGTTGGAATCCTCTCTAGCTGTGATCTAACTGTGCGTATCCACTTCAGAAGATATGCAGTGATGAAAATGTAGTCGAAGTCCCTCAGGACACTGTCATGACTCACTACATCGACCAAGGGTGGGATGTAGTCAGGTAGGATGGGCAGTAATATCTTTGCATTCTCCAAGTCACATCTATGCTTGGTTCTTTTCTCATTCACAGCTCAGGATGGTCCAGATCCATGAGCAGTCGAAAGGGAGGCTTTCACTCCTCTCATCGATGAATATTGTATGCCCACAGACATTACCTTTTCATTCATGAGGTTGATGAGTATCTCCTTCACAGAATCTTCAACTGCGCTAAGTTCTTTCGACATACATGCTCGTGGTTGACTATCTCATGTTGAAGAGAAATTAATAAATCCAAGTGTACATGATCACATTCCTGCAAACCTTCCTTAAATTTAAAAACAAGAGACTATCATTTTCATCAAACTTTTCTTTAATCTCACATGCCTCGTTTTGGATTAGTCAACAACCCTAACTTGAAGTAATCATAAATTTTCACCTGTAACGTATAAAGATTTGAAACTGATACACAATTTTCATCAGTGTGTTTTATGCAATTCCTCCAAGTGGCTCTACTTGGAACCTTTCATAAAAGGAGTTATAGCAAAAATGACATACCTTGTTGAATTCTGGCTTATTCTAGAGAGCGACCTTGTAGAGCGTTCCCCGCACAAAATATTTGATGAGATGATATGAAAATACTAAAACTAATACTACATACTATACCCTAACCAACACATTTGGTCTCACTGAATTTGAATCTGTTATGAAGAAGTTATGATGTTTTTACCCGAAACACTTGATTTTGACTAGTTTCAGGACTGGCCACAAACCCTATTTGCCACAGAGTGTAACTCCCAAAATACAATGACCCACACACTGAATTTTTAACCAAATATAATTGGATATGTTTTCTCACTTGCATAGAAATTTCAGGATATGAATCATTATAGAAATTTTTTTTTAGAGAAAATGGTGAGATGACCTGAAAATAGCATACCTTAGAAAGCACCATCAAAAGAATTTATCCTTCCTTGCATTTCGGCCTTTTTTTCTTCACTTTCTTCAGAATTTC
>JZKD02S2045260.1:177366-196719 GCA_000966675.3 Picea glauca | reverse complement strand
TATATATATAATTTTTTTTATTTTAAATAAAACTAGAAATTCGATTAGCATTTGAGACAAATCAAACTAAATAAAATTATTTTTGCAAATGGTGACAAATTAATTTTGAAAACTGAAGAAAAAAAATGATTTAAACATTTTGTTCAGATCTTCAACAATATGAAAACATTCATAAAAACATCTCATAGTCATTCCTTATTCGAAGAGAGCATACTTATTCGAAATAAAAACAAAAACTCGAAAACAAAAGCATGGTTTTATTCATTTACCCTACCTACTCTATGCTAATTAAAAATGTGAAATTAGTTATGTGTAGTCAAATAGCCTATGTAGCCATGCACGCAATAGTAATAAAAATATGTTATCTTTCAATTTCACAATAGACAGTTGAGAATATGTATGAGCGTGCGAAATTAGTTGTTGAAATTGTGAATTAAGAAAATAAGAAGAAAAACTAAATGTATCTAACCTAGTACTCTCTTGAAACCATCGTTCGATCAGACTTTCATAGGTGTGTTGTTCCTCGCTCAGATCATGTTGTAACTCATCTTCATCTTCCTTGATCTCCTGTTCGAATGATTGTTCGTCATCGGATATGCAAGATTTGTCAGATGTTGAATCTTCAATTGTTTCTGGAGGAGTATTTGAATCTTTGATCCTTGTCCAGATCTCCCCTTCCAAGGAAGAGGAGATCCCAACATCTGCTAGGATCTAAGTGAGTAGTTCCAAGCTAACACTCATTGTTAAATCATGTTAAAAAGAAGGATTCTTACAGTACCCAAATCAAAATAAAAAACTTTAAAAAACACTCTTGCTAAAACATAAAAAAAATTACTCTTCACAGTTGTGGAGATTAAAACGTTCCTGATAGTTTGTCAGGGAGAACATGAGCAGTCTCCATTCAAGTAGTTTTTAAGACCCCTAGAACCAACACATGTAGATCACACTTGCAAAAATTTAAACTAATCTTGCGGAAATTGAAATTTACACTAACTTGCATAAATTGAAACTAATCTTGCAGAAATTGAAATTTAAACTACCCTACATGTCCTTATCCATATGTCACCTCAGAGTTAGGAGCATGTCTAATCACACTTGCATGAAAAAGAAATTTAAACTACCACACTTGCATGAATTGAAATTTACACTACCCTACATGTCCTTACCCATATGTCACCTTGGAGTTAGGATCATGTCTAATCACACTTGCATGAATTGAAATTTACACTACCCTACATGTCCTTACCCATATGTCACCTCAGAGTTAGGAGCATGTATAATCACACTTGCATGAAAAAGAAATTTAAACTACCACACTTGCATGAATTGAAATTTACACTACCCTACATGTCCTTACCCATATGTCACCTCGGAGTTAGGATCATGTCTAATCACACTTGGATGAATTGAAATTTACACTACCCTACATGTCCTTACCCATATGTCACCTCGGAGTTAGGAGCATGTCTAATCACACTTGCATGAAAAAGAAATTTAAACTACCACACTTGCATGAATTGAAATTTACACTACCCTACATGTCCTTACCCATATGTCACCTCGAAGTTAGGATCATGTCTAATCACACTTGCATGAATTGAAATGAAAAAGAAACTAATACCTCAATCCATTGTGCTTCCCCGACAATGACACCAAAATGTTGGGCTCTAAAGATGTCCTAAAAACAACCTCTATGCATCAACCAAAGGTCGGCATTGGCACAAGCGTTTTACTTGTTGCCTACGTAGGTTCTTACCTTCCGTTTTCAATACCCAGCCTCCAGAGATGCAACACCTATAAAGGAACAACAATCGTAAAGGGAACGACAATTTTTCTATTCAAAGGAACAACAATTGTCTCGTTCAAATGAACAACAAAAGGAATAGCAATCATGACAAGGGAACAACAGTTGTTATATTGGGCCGAACTAATGTTGTATTAATTGCATTGTAGTATTTTCCCAACTTATCTAATTTGTCAACCCGGGGGTCGTAAACTGACGAAACACACACAAAGTTTATGCAAGATTGAATTAAGACTAATCTAATCTAATGTTTAATCTATGACTGAAATTGAATCATTAATCTAACACACGATTGGAATTGAATCATTAATCTAGTTGCGTAAATGAAATTAATCTAGGAATGAGAAATTGCGTAAATGAATTTATCTAGAAATGGAGAACTACATGAAGGAAAAGTAAGTACAACATGTGAAGAATTGAATGACACAACAACATATGTGAGCTCACTCTAATGAAACAATCTTATATTAAAATAACCAAATCAATCTTCATAACATAATAATGAAAGCATGAAAACCAAAACCATGAATCAAAGCTAAGAATCCCTTTCTCTTTTGAATCATAATGACTACTCTAATTCTAATTACATCCTAATTGAATTCTCATGAAGAGAGAGCACTCTCTTTTATACATGAGAGCCTTGAAGATAAGATAACCATCTCATTATTACAGATCCACTATTCTCTCAACCTATTTTCCATTATTACAAGATATAATCCCTTTAAATCCTCACACATATCTCTCATATATCTTAGATAAGATATTCCAATCAAATCTCCATGATCTTCTCCTTGGAATAGGCTTGAATAATCTCCTCAAATATTGAAATGGTGGAGGAAGTATTCAAGAAGTCCTTTGAATTGATCCTTCACATATTCCTACACATTACAAAGTTCACACATATTTGAGATATATATGAAAACATGTTGATTTTCTAACATTTAATCACAAATTCCTTTTAAATACTAAAATGAATAAAGTGGAAAAAAATAAGGTAAAACCCAAGTATATTTATGGAAATGATATCGTGAAAGGTTAATGGGGCGATGAAATGTGAAGAATAATGAAGGGAAAGGTGGATGAGAATAGGACATTTCTGAGCCCCAACACCAAGGTTTTCCTAGTAACACAGAAAATGGGGCATGATTCTAAATAAATTTAACAACCTCAAAATCTTCTTCTGTCAAGGTTCCATGAACACTCATAGATATCTGGGTAAGTTTTCCACATAGGGTTATCAACTTTCCTCTAAATAATCATATTCCTCCCAATGAAGGAATCATAACAAGCTTTCTTAAAATTTCCCAAGTTCTTTCTTTCATGATATTCACCTGTGTTTCCTCATCCAGAACACAATCAATGTCGAAGTATCCTATTATTGTTTCTATGCATTGTTTTTCTTTGAAGATCTTTGGTAGGTTGATGTTTCTATGATCATTCAGGGTTTCTTTCATTTGCAATAGTATAGTTTCTGATTCTTTCTGGGGTTCTTCCATGATGTTTGTTTCTTGACCTTCCTCGGGGTTTTCTTGTCTCATATTCATTCTTTCAACCTTGGCAATCATTCTGGGGCAATTCAAAACTTCATGATCCATAGATTTACAACAAAGACAATTGGGTCTTCTACCAGGTCATTCCTTATCAAGATGTCCCGATCTTCTGCAACTGTAACAAAGAGTTAAACCTCTCTTTCTCTTAAATGATCCCCATCCTTTCCTGTACTTCTCACTAGGATCATGGTAGCTAACCTGCAAAAAATTATTTCTAGAATCTTGCATCCATTTGTTAGTCCAAACATTCTTTCTATGCATAGGAATAACATATCTTTCATTATTCTTATCATATCTAGTCACATCAAATCTTATTTCTTCTTGTTGTGCCCTAGTTTTCAGGCTAGGAATTTTTTTATCAAACATACCTAGATCCATATTTTTGAAACAAAAATTTCTACTTATCTTACCCTTTCAATCAAACTTTCTCACTATTCTTACCTTTCTCAGAGCACAAAGCTTCCAGATATTACCTCTTTTCTTCAGATCGGACTTCTCTTCTTAGCACAGAGATTCACAATTCAAGTAGAGCACTGTGCACCAGGGAAACAGATCTACGCACAGAGATTTCATAGTTTCAGGTCAGATCTTCACACAGAGCTTCTTCTTCCTTAGTTCCCAGCAATCACAGTTTTAGGTCAGATCTTCGCACATAGCTTCTTCTTCCTCAATTCCCAACAAGCAGAGTTTTAGTCCCGACAATGGAACCATTTGTTGGCACAGGGGTAGACCCAGGGTTCAATGCTACAACATCACACCAACAAAACCCTAACTACCAACCTTTTCGACAACTCCTGTGAAGCATATGAAATATCACTCGAGGTAGAGGCATGGATGGTTGCAGGACTCCAGTGCCTGCAACCTTAGCTAGGACACATATCTGTGATTGTAACACCTTAAAAAAGCACTTAGTAATTATAGTTCATTAATATTCAGCCTTAGTTCATAGCGCAGCTAAACCCTAACAACATATCCACGCATCATTCACACAGATCAAATGGATTCAAGCACTAAGCATACCAATAAGGATCAGATCTAGTATTCATTCGCATTATTCAACACTAAGCTATCATATTAGATTCATCTATCATCTAACAATGCACTAAGCTTTGAATCATATAAACAAGAGAGAAATCATAAAGCACAAAGAATTCATAACACATGATATATGTGGTTCATCCCCTCCCTGGGGCTACGTCCACCAACTCTTCATCTTCTTTATTAGCTTCTTTCAATCTTATTACATGCACAAAGCCTCTAAAACAACTCCATAGAGGACATGAGATCCACGCACCTCACCAGATGATCCTTCCCCAAGTAGATCTAGGCACATAGCTGTACACAGTCTTTTACATTCGCTTGCACTCATCCTCGCAAGTCTCACACAGTGCGCACAAAGCCAAATCACACATATCTACTTTGGCACTTAGCAACAATGGTTCACACTGAATAGTCACTACTTCTTACATTGCCTATAATTCTATTTATACATTACAAAATAGTCCTAAGCATGGTTAAATCCATGGGCCGACATCCCCATACCCATTACATAATCCCAAAACCCAAAAATCCCTAAAAAGGGGCCGAGATCCTGTGATCTCCACTTCGATTTGTGATCCGACTTCGACAGCCTGTAGAAGTCCCAAAGTGGTCAAAAATGACCAAGGATCCTCAAAACTTGGTCGAGGGATAACAATTACAACTCCTCCTAATGTTGTTCTTCATAATCCTTTTGCTCAGTGTGTCACATTGTAGTCTATCTGTGTGCTTCTTATATTGATCTTTGGGTTGCGTGCTGAATTTCCTCATGCACACGAGCCTCCTAAAAACATATTTTCATCATGAACTGTAGTTCTTCATGCGGTCTAGCTTCCTCCATTGATATTTGCATCACCCACTGCACTTATTTTCAGATTTTTTCTTCCTCTAGTGACCTCTATGTCTCCCTTTTCACTTCCTCTTAGATTTGTGCCTCTTCAAGAGACCTCTGATTCACACATTGTAACTCCTCGCATGCTCTTTCTTCTTCAAGGGCTGGTTGAGGGGTCGAAATTCCCTTTAATGCAACAATAAGAATCATGCCTAGAGATGAGGCCCAATTAGACTATTCTTTGTTTAAAGTAGCTTGATTCTCTAGATTGATAATCCATAAAAAAAAATTTGGAAAGTTCACTAGATAACGATGTATCTCTTTTTTTGAAAATTATTCTTTATCATGTAATCATGCAATAACTTAAATGACTAAAATAGAAGAAAATTGGACACTGGATAACCTTTTTTCCAATTGGTTAGTCAAACAATATATGCATATAATCAATATTAGCAAATAATACTATCATCAATCAACTGACAAATATTACTTGAAGAGGGAAAAGAGAGAAAAATTGAACACAATTAACATGTAAAGTGAATAATAGAATTAGTTTTGTATTTAATCTTCATTCAAATACAAAACTGAAACCATTGAATTTAAACCAACATCCATTTAGAAACTATAATAATTCAAGATAACTTAGCATAATCACAATCTTACTAAAGGGCCTATAGTAGAAACATTGTTCACAGAGAAATCCATAGATCTAGTTATTCCTCAATCTTGGCAGAATTGTGTCTTTGGATTTGTACGAGCTTCGATATTAAACTCCAAAATCATTCTTTGTTTAATAGTTACATTCTTACAACTACCAATTGGCCCTTCAAAACAAGGTTGATGTATTTATTTATATAAAAAATAGTTTCATGCAAAAGTTTCAATAGCTACTTAAAGTAAAGTAAACAAAATATAGAGTGGACTCATCCACCTATGAATTACTGGTGATCTCTAGTTAACTCATAGGATTTGATTTATTATACTCATACCATTGAGAGAAAATATCTTTGCACGTATGCAAGTATGGAAACTGGTGCTACTCGATTGGTGCATTGAGTTTTCCCTTCATTTCCATCACATGATTTATGAACCAGTCTAACTTGGAACTTAAACGTCATATATCCCATGATGATCCCATCGATGAGTCTTTTAAATTGTCCCCTTTTTAGTGTTTTGACTTATAGTACGTCAACTTCAAATATTTTATCGATTTCCTTGAGTTTTCCGACTATGTCATTTAATTTGGTGAAGTCATCGAGCATGCCGAACTCCAGGAGATGAATTCCACTCATTCTTTGGTTTATCTTGCTCCATTTATTAAGGCACTCCTCCCATCTATATTTAATTTTTCTTTGATGTTCTACCACCAACTACATCCTATACTCCACTTCCATTTGGAACCTGGCCAAGATTTCATCTGTGAGTGTCTTGATGATATGATTCTCATCTCCTTGACCTTTATGTATCTCTTGAATGTATCAATTTGTGCTAGAACCTTGTGGGATTTCATGGACCACTGCATGATTTCCTTAAGTGCCATGAGACCAAAAAAATTTTCCTCCTAATATCTAACAATACGAGCCATGAAAATCTTCCTTTCTAATTTGAATTAATTGTAAATCTCTTTAAGCTCAATCCTTATGAACCTGAACATGTGAGTGGTGTATTGATAGTATTCAACTTGATGTCTAAGATGCACAAGTTTTTATCTCATAGAATCAAATTCATTCTCATATTGTCTTTCCCTGTCAATGGTAGCACTGGATATAGCCATTCCTGCTCCTAATAAATCCCTTACCCTAGATTTCTTAGCATTCAATATGGTTTCCTTCGTAGTAATCATCACAATATTGTCCAAAGTAAGCCTCCTCTTCTTGTCATTCCTTATTACCACCACTTTCCTTTTTATTTCATAAGAAATTGCGTAGACATCGAACACTTCATATAAACATTCTGTAATTGGTTTATCCTCCCATGAGATAGCACTTCTCAGAATACCAGGAGTATGAAAGTGTTCAAACACCAGTTCCTTACCTTTATCGATCACTGGTACCTAACTGTTAATGATTTCCCCATATCTTCTTGATGTGTGCTTCTGACCTGTAACTCTAGAAGGTTGTCAATGACTATTTGTGAATCTAGTCTCTACATCTCGGAGGACATCCCCTACCTTCATGGGGTCATAGATGACCCCATTCACATTCTTTGTTTCTTCTACCATGGGTGTTGTCAATTCTTTGGGTGAAGAGGAATTTATTTCCCTTGTTGTGGCTCCTTCAAATTCTTCATCATCGTTCTTCCCCTCATGTCCTTGGCTCCTTGGCAGGTCACATGCATTTTTCCTTTCCAGACCTAGAATTTATTCACTTTATCCTTTACTCAGGGTCTCTTCCTTTGGGATGGATCCCTTCTCATTACTCATATTTATTTTCTATAGCTTCCCCTTGGTCTATGTCCCATATCTTTCCCTGCCCCACTGAGGTGGCATTTTCTGGGTCCAACACTTTTGCTTCATTCTCTTGATTGCCTCTTCCTTCATCATGAGGATATGACTAATACCCCAAGGGGGTAATAATGTTTTCTATTGTATTCATATTTTTCCCCATATCTGAGGGTTGCAGTCTTTGGAACAACTTGATGTCTAATATCTCTATGTGAGCTTCATTGATAATGGGGACTTCTATGCTATCCAAATCCTCACTATCATCGTCATAGATTGTGATGAGGTCATTGATTATTGGTGCAAGTATTCTTAGGTATGGTGTCACTGTCACAATCTCAAGTTTTGGTCTTGGACCTGATTGTTATATTTTTTCTTGTCTTTCATTAGTCTATTCATTACCTCCTACATGTGTTTTCTCTTCTCCTATCATGATCATGTCCAAAGGAGTCACTATAGGTGGTCCTAATTATGAAATATTGGGAATTTTCTTATTCTCTTGGAACATTCTCTCGGCATACTCTAGGAGTCTTGTGCTTCGATCCCCCTTTCCACTTGCCTTACATTCTCATCTAGTTCCCATACAAAAAATCCCGCTGTCTTTTCCAACCATTCTAATGGCTCATCTTCTAACATAGCTTTGAAACTGGTGAGGTCTATATTTTATTTTCTCTATAAGACATCTTCCCAATATAGTGAATTCTCAATGAAGATATCATATTCAAAGGTGTCATGTGCATATGACCAGTGAGACACCACTTGAACAACGTGTAGAGAAAATAGGCCTTTTGGGTCATGTTTCCTATACCTGCCAGTGTAGAACCTATATTCCACCTAATGTTTGGCTTCTTGTATGGCCTAAGTAGTATCTTTCACCAAGTGGTAATCCACATAGAATCCATATCAGATGAATTATATTTTTTTGTATTTCACCGAGGAAGCATTGAAACGATGCAAAATGGTCTGGTAAAAAATTTCACCCAGGACCAACATGTCTAGTACATGTGTCAGAAATAGGTGTGGGGATCTGGTGGCTCCGAAAATTTTGAGATAGGTACTCTTTTCTTCTAAATACCAATTCCCTATCTTGGATATGACTTTTCTCACTACTTTAGAGAGCATTGGACAATTTTGTTTACATATAATGAAATAAACCCTAGAAAAAAATTCATTACATATTGTAGCATAATATTTTTTATACCGAGTTTCCCATACGACATAGAAATAAACATGGAAAACTAATTCTGAGACATGGCAACTTAACCCCATCCCTAGAAATACATTCCTCGTGAAAATTGCATATAATAAGTATGGATCCATAAAGAAGCAAGGGATTTATCCTGCTTTTGGTTTCTGTCCTTGCTCAACCCTAATGCTCAATTTTTTAGATATTATAGCACCCCAATTGAAGACACTTCCATATATAGCCACTGTGTAGGATAGGGGAATCCAGGATTCTGAGAACTTTGAACAATCCTTCTCCCCGTATATTCGGCATATCAGGGCCATGAGAAAGATATATGGTTCTCTCATATTTATAGTTTTTTACCATCAGGATGCTCTATTCACAATTTGTATGTCTTCCTTCCACCAGGATGCTCTGTTCACAATTTGTATGTCTTCCTTCCACCAGGATGCCAAAATATGATTGGTGTTATGTTGTTCATAAAACTTAACCATGAAGTTAGTGTTGAGCCAAACTTTAGGTTCCATGAGTTTATAATAATTTATGATGTCCATGGGTAAGAAAACACCAACACATTAGTCAGTCACATCATTAATTATGCACTTGTCCACCAAGGTGTGATTAATTATAAATTCTAAGGTTTCTATGCATGGAAAAACTAGGGTTCTGGAAGCTATCATGTACAAAGACGATAACTTGATATTCTAGAAAACTTGGTCATCTAATACTCTTACTTTCGATTCGCTAATCTAGGAGGATCTGGAATGTTCATAGAGGTCCAGGAAGATCTAGAATGCTCACAGAGGTCCAGGAAGATCCAAAAAAGATCAAAATTTGACCTTCTAAAATTCTCTAAAAAACTAATTCATTGTGTAGAGCTCAACGATAGCTTTCCAATGGTACAAACATTTCCTCAAATAGAGTTCGTATGCAAATGATATGGAAGGTCAAAGTTCAAGTCAAACAAGGAAAAAGTCAAAGTCAAAGGAGGACACATGTCCTTTCCGTACAATGTGATGATGTCATGATGACGTAGAGTGGTGTTAGCAGGGAAATGTGGAAGCATGATAGCATGCCATGTGTCACTCATAAATGGAATTTTCAGGGGTCCATTTGGACCAATAAAAATTTTACACATGTCATCCATACAGATGACGAGGTATTCATATGATGACATGGTAGGTAGACAAGTGGAACAATAACAAAATAACACGTGGAAGTCTGCAAGACTATGTGGCAGAAAGTTTAGCAAGTGACATGGTAGTCCACATGCACATGTGGTAGGTATAGTTGGCATAGTCCAATAGTAGGCTGCCACATGGGCCAATGAAATGGCACCACATGTCACCTTCCAGAATTCCAAGTTGGGCTAGGTATAAAATTTTTTATGGGGCTTGACAAGTCTCAAACCCCCGACCTTGCATGGAATCATAATATTCCAATGAATATACCTAATGAATTAACCATATCCGCTAACCAATATGCCAAAATAGAGTTTGTTATATCAAAGACTTAAGAAAATATTTAAGTGTGAAGTAATGTAATCAAGTATATAGCCCGGGTTTCGTGTCATCATTAGGATAACCTAGGCCTATTTATTGGCATGAATTCCAAATCTGACACACAGTCTGAGGTTGGCATGGATCCCTAGGTACATATGCATATATTTTCATGCCAAAAGAAAGATAAGTTTATGTTTTGCATATATTTTCATGCCAAAAGAAAGATAAGTTTATGTTTTGCATATATTTTCATGCCAAAAGAAAGATAAGTTTATGTTTTGCATAGATTTCCATGCCATGAGGTACTTTGTCCAAACATATTCTTGTTTATACTCATTTTTCTTGTTTTCTCAAGAGGCGTACGATGGTAATATTATTTTTTTGATAAGATGTTGTCTATGAAATTATTAGTCTAGATTACCATTAATGAGCACCATAGTGCATCATTTAGCATGTAAAGAGGGTAAAATTGAGCTAGTTCAGAATATGGTCTACTGTATACTCATTTTTCTCATAATTTCACAAGGAATTCAATGGTAATATCTATATCTGAGTTTGGGAAATGGAATTGGAGAGTGACTTAAAATTGGTTCTGTAAGTCCATTTTGTATTGTAATTTGACATTTTGAGATGATGAAGAGCAGTCTCACTATTTGAAGGGAACTTGGAGATGAAGTAAAATATGTCATCAAATATTGTATTTCAATCTCTTTTATTTTATGTTGTGTTATCTCATAATTCTTCAAATTAATCATTATTTTATGAGATTTTGGATAGAAAGCGCATCATATTTTTTTATTCAAATCACCTCAATAGAATTAAAAATTATTTTGAATCAAGTTAGATGCTAATATGGGTGTTTAAAGATTAAGATTGTTATATAAGGATTTTCAGATCAAGTGGTATCAGAGCTAGTTTTGATGTGTATTTGCAAGTTGATGCGACAAGGGTCCAAGACTCAAGTTGGTGAAGGTGTTTGAAGGATCTCAGTATAGATATTTTTGAGCTCTCATGAAGTTAAGGCTACAAAAAATATTAACTAACAAATTCAGAAGGGGAATTCTGGATTAAATATGTAGTTACAATCTCTCGAGGAAGAGAAATAGAAGATGCAAGATCGACTGATATCTCATGAGGAATTCCATAGAAGTATTTTTCATGAGTTGGAAAGGAAGTTGTAGACCAAGGATTAGGTATTGACACCATCAAAATCAATCCATGAATATTGTCGAGTAGAGAATGAAAAGTCTCCAATGAAAGAGAAAATAACTCCTTCAAAGGGTATGATCGAGAAAGATGATTCCTTGTATTCTTCTTCTCCTCATCAAGATGGAGAATTCTCAAGGATGGATGAAGTAAGGAGGAATCGATATGAAGAGGTACTTCATAAGTAGTCAGTCTTACCTTCCAGCCGAGGGAAAGGTAACTTATGTAAGACATCTCTAGGAAGATATGTGCATTCTAAAGAGGGAATGAAGACATTTCCCACTGGTAATATTGGTATATGGTCTATGCATCCATGTTATTCATGTGGAAATAGTAACTATAATATGGAGAAATGTCAAAGAAGACAATATGTGCAAGAGAATCCATCCAAGAAGAAGGCTAAAGGTAAAGGTCATTTCTCAAAACAAATGGAAAGGGGGAATGACAAGAACGGATCGTGGTTCTAGGATGGAAACGAGAAAATTTTATCGTATTGTGGTAAGAGTTGATATAAGATATAGAAGTGTTGCAAAATTTATCCACACTTATGTCCGAAGAAGAATCAAAAAGATGTAAAGGCACTTGCAAGAAGACAAGCAAAAACCCCAAGTGAAGTTAATAGTCTTGCTGAAATATTTGAGAAAGAATACTTCCTAATGGTTAGTCTTAACAAAGAGACATATGAGGACATTGAGGTATGGTTCATGGACATTAGATCATATTGTCACATGACCAGGATGAGATCAATAATCCTGAATTTATGAGATATCTACACAGATTTCTATGTAGGATATGGAACTAACACTAGACAAGCAATAAGAGGGTATTGATATGTAAGATTCTAGCTGGAGTCGGGATGATTTATGGGAATAGAGAATATTTTATATGTTCCATATTTGAAAGTAAATCTACTCTCAATTTCATTTTTTGAAGATGAAGGATACGTAGTCACATTCCAGAATGTCCAGGTACTTGTGTATTCAAGGGAAGCTACTCAAGACACAAAAATATTACTTGGTGTTTGCAAGGAGAGGTCATATAGGTTACTGGGAAGACCTATAATTTGGTCTAATGGTTTATTGGATTCAACATCACATTCCATGTCAGATTCAATTTCATATTTAATATCCGTGTCAAAGGAATTGTCAAAGATAGGAAGCTGGAAGACTGCTTCTAGTACTAAGGGAAGGATGAGTCCATGAATAAACCATCCATAAAAAGCGATATATTTGTAAATATGTATATTTGTAAAATGAAAGATAATGTGAATATGTAGATACCTTCTAAGTATATTTGTATTTTTGTATTAGAAATCTTGTAATCCACTCATGGAATATTGTTAAGAGTGAGAGGAGTCTTTTAATATTTCTATATAGCCACCTTGTACATTGTTTAAAGTGAGAGGAATCTTGTAAAGGTTTCTATATAGCCGATTTTTTAAAGAGTGAGGAATATTATAGAGGCTTCTAATCCTTTTGACAACAATAAAGACAATTGTAATTTTATTATTGTCAACTAAGAACTTCATATGGATCAAGTTGTCTAAGTTAACATTCTTATTCTAAAGTATCGAAGGATAAGGAATGGAATAATAAAGACAGTTGGAGAATGTATATTGAAAGCAGGAAAAGCATCATAGTTATGTAAATATTCCTAGAGCTAATAAAGAGATAATAGGTACATACTTATAAAGGTGTATGTTGTTTTTTTAACTTCTCTAATATATTATGTCATGTTTCTGTAGATGTATACCTTGAGCAGAAGCAGGTTAAACAATACATAGAATATGTTTGGAGTTTCTTTCAAGGAAGGAGAGAGGAAATGGATAGGGAATTCATTAAAATAATCCTACATATACATCAACAATACAAAAACAGTGAGTCCAAAAGGGAAAGGAATAGATCAACATTAGACTTGGTTTCATGATTTATGAGATTGACTATTTTCAGGAGAGAAGGAGATGGGAGTGGATGTTGAGTATAGGATTTAGATTAAGATATTGTAGAGATTCAGTGAGCTGATTTGTTGAGAAGGAATCTATGAGCCAGGACCAAAACTAGATTTGAACTAGTGCTAGATGCCAAAGAGCCAGATTTAGAGCCATATTCCAGAAAAGTAGACAAAAGTACACTGTTCTAGTATCCAAGATCCAATACCCAAGATAAAAATTTAGTCCCAGAATATTCAACAAGGTGGAAGAGTGAAAGAAGATTCATCATCACTAAGTTATTGAATAAGAGAATTTTAGTAAGGTGGAAGAGTGGGTAAGAGTTATCATCACTAATTTGTTGAAATATTCATACTTTTGGAGGACCAAAAGGTCTTAAGTGGGAAGGTGTGATCTAGAGGGATCCAGAATGCTCACAGAGGTCTAGGAAGATCCAGAATGCTCAAAAAGGTCCATGAGGATCCAAAAAGGATTAAAATTTGACCATATCAAATTCTCTCAAAAAATACTTCATTGCGTAGAGCTCAACGATAACTTTCCATTGGTGCAAAAATCACCTCAAGAAAAGTTCATATGCAAAAGATATGGATGGTCAAATTTCAAGTCAAACATGGAAAAAGTCAAAGTCAAAGGAGAAAATGTGTCCTTTCTATACAATAGGATGACACAGAGTGACATCAGTAGGGTGACATGGGAACATGAAAACTTGCCATGTGTCATTTGTACGGATGACATGGTATCCATACCATGACGTGGTAGGAAGACAAGTGGACCAATAAAAAACCAACATGTGGTGGTCCATACGACTGTGTGGAATACAATTCAGCAGGTGACATGGAAGTCTGTATGTACATGTGGCAGGTATAGTTGGCATAGTCTAATAGTTGGCTACCACGTGGGCCAATGAAATGGCACCATGTGGCATGTTCTAAAAGCCCAAGTTGGGTTGGGTATAAATTTTTTTTATGGGGCTCGACGGGTCTCGAACCCCCGACCTCCCATGGAATCAAAATATTCCAATGAATATACCTAATGACTTAACCATATCCTCTAACCAATATGCCAAATAGTGTTTGTTATAACAAACACTTAAACAAATATTTACGTGTGAAGTAATGTGACTAGGTATATAGCCCAGGTTTTGGGCCATCATTAGGGCAATCTATGACTATTTATTGGCGTGAATTACAAAGATGACACATATTCTAAGTTTGGCATGGATCTAGAGGTACAAATGCATATATTTGCATGCCAAGAGAAAGATAAGTTTATGTGTTGCATAGATTTATGTGCCATGTGGTACTTTGTCCAAACATAGGCTTGTTTATACTCATTTTTCTCGATTTCTCGAGAGGAGTACGATGGTGATGTTATTTTTGTGCTAAGATATTGTCTATGAAATTCTTAGTTCATATTTCCATTAATGAGCGCCATAGGGTAAAATTGAGCCAGTTCATAATATGGTCAAAATTGTACTCATTTTTCTCATAATTTTGCAAGCAATTCAATGGTAAACTCTATATTTGAGTTTGAGCAATGGAATTGGAGAGTGAATTCAAATTGTCTTTGTAAGTCCATTTTGTATTGTAATTTGACATTTTGAGATGATGAAGAGAAACCTCACTATTTGAAGGGAACTTGGAGATGAAGTAAAATATGTCATCAAATATTGTATTTTGAGTTCTTTCATTTTCTATTGTGTTGTCTCATAATTATTCAAATTAGTCATTATTTTATGAATTTTGGATAATAAGTGCATCATCATTTTTTCTGCAAATCACCTCAATACAATTAACAATTAATATGAATCAATTTAGATGCTAATATGGGTTTTTAAAGATTAATATTAGTATCTAAGGATTTTCTGATCAGTCGTTATGAGGGGTGAATTCAGGAAATTTAGGAGGACGAATTTTATTGTAAAGATAGAGTGAGTTGGGTATAGGTACCTTAGCCACAATGTTCATATATGTATCTCTATAGATGGGTGGTGGAGCTGGAGACTTCTTCTGTGACATCTTGATTACAGGCTCTACTTTGGGTGTGAGCTCCAGTTGTCTACTAGTTGTGGGATGCAAATCTTCTCCAACCATGGTCTTCTTCCCCTTTGGCACCTTAGGTGACGATCGATTTGTTGATCTTCGAGGAGGTATGTTTCCTACAAAAAGAAAACACTAAACTTAGTTTTCTATCTGTTATGCAATGTTAAACGAAAATATTTCTCATTAGAACCAAATACATGAAAAAGATGAAGTTTCCTGGTTCAACATTTACCAACACCGATATTTACTGAAAACATGATAACAATTTGCTTCAAGAAAAACACCTGGTTACTCGATAATCTTTCACAGCAGAAGGTATCGAATGCTCTATGAAAACAATGACAAGCTAATTAGACCATATCGAATCCAAATAGTGTATTTTCTTAGGTCCCATATGTATTTACCACTGTCGTGTACAACGAAAATCTTCATTGATATTTAGGGATTAATTACATCATCAATGCCATAATTTGGAGTTAATGAAATATGTGAATCAACGAAGCAAATGGATGTTAGACTGACTCATCAATGATTTCAAACTGTGATGGGCTAGAGCACATGATTGATGATATCAGGGATCAGGGAAATATCCTATGATATGATTAAAATGGTGGTCATTACGTGTTTAATCGCCAATTTTGGTGTGGAGGAGTCACATGGTTGAGTAAATTTCTTGGAGAATTTTCTAGGTAAGACGTGGGGACATGTTAAGCCATAAATAGTGGCTCATTACCCCTTAATTGGGGCATATTACATTAGTAATTTTATTTTATTTATGTCCGTTGTATTCCATTAGTTGTAGTTATACATCCTAGTCTCCTATATATACCAAGGAGACATTTTCATTTGGAATCATCTTGTAATTGGACATTTATGTGGGAATACGGAGGTTGCCCCCTCAAAGAGGATTATTATTTTAAATTCTCTCTTATCCAAGGCGTTGAGTACCTATTCTGAGGTTTTTCTATGCTATATTGATATTTGGTTCTTAACATATGGTATCAGAGCTCAAGGTCTTGGGGTTTTGCTGCTACATCTGAGACACCATGGAATTTTCACTATAACTTGTTTTCTACAAGGTTTCAGAATGGACGACTTGGTGGATATTGAGTAGATGGATCAAGGTATGTTGGGTTAAAATTTGAGTTCCTGAGGCCTTATACTTTCAGAGATACAACCTGTGTAAGATAGGGCTCTGGAATCATCCTGAACGGAGTCATTGTAGAATTTTCACTATAAAAATGTTTCTGTAATGTTTCATACCCTAAAATACAGTGAAGATTCACATAAATTAGTAAGTTATCTGTGGTAAAAAGTTAAGCTTCTGGGTCATCTTAAATTTGTAGATGCACCCTGTGGAAGATAGGGTATCTGACTAGTCCTATTGACTAGTCTCAAGAAGGTGTTCCAGGTAAAACAATCATAAATTCTTCCTAGAGTATCCTTATTGAGTGAGATTAGTTGCATTGGATAGTGGAAAACCTTTATTATTTTGGGTACGAGTTTCAAAATTTTATATCAATTATTTTGTGCGGGGCACACTAACAAGTGAGATCTCTTGGAAAGGCCAAAAATCAGAAATTTGTGGGGAAGTTACCATAAATTCCACTTGGCACATACAATTTTGATCAGACCCGTGGCATTGCAAAGAAGAAATATGAGAGAACTACAAAAAATAAAGTTTCATACCCATAAGGGCCAAAAAAATTGGAGATACAACAGAAGAAAGATTGTCTAGTAGAACCACCTCAAAATCAAGGTTCAAAAGTGATACTTGGCCAAAAGTGACACTTGGTCAACATGCCACCCAAAAAGGGAACTTCTACACCAAATAAGCCTCTAGACAGTCCTACTTGGACTCTTGATGAAGGTGAATAAACACGTAGGGACATAAATGAATTAGAAAAGAAGACAGTGACAAAAGATGAACTACAAGGGATGATGGATTCAACTGAAGCTAAATTGGAGGCAATAATGGATACCAAGATGGATGGTTTAAAAAGGGAGATCATGGAAGGAATAAAAAATTTCTTAATAGAGAGGACACCCGAAAGTGAAAATGTGTCCCATGAAATTCATGATGAGGACACAAGGAAGATGAATCAAGAATGGAGAAACTCCAACTTTGGGTTAAAGACCAACCACATTCCTAAGATCGATATGAAGAATTTTGATGGCAAGGACCCAATCACATGGATACTTCAAATGGAGCAATTCTTGGATCTACATAATGTGCCACATACAAAAAAAGGTACAAATTACTTCTTCATATTTAGAACCCAATCAATTTGTATGGTATCAATGGCTTTGTTCTCGCAAATCACTCGTCACTTGGACAATTTTCATGGAAGAAATGATAGAACACTATGAGAATACAAGGAGCAATACTTTCTTTAGCCAATTGATAAATCTAAAGCAAAAGGATTTAGTTACAGATCACATTGAGAACTTCCAAAGATTGAATATAAAGGTAACAGATATTCCAGATGAGCACTTGATTGATGTATTCATAGGAACTTTAAAGGATAACAATGAACATGAGGTTCAACTTTNAGTAAGGGACATAAGTGTGGTGAGAATATATTATTCTACATATATTGTGAAGAGGAAGAAGAACAAGAACAAGAACCATCTCAAGATGAAAACGTAGAAGCAATTTCATCTAAAGAGTTGACTCCCATGATATCATGTAATGTATTGGCTGGAATTAGCACTTGTCAAGCCCTTGAGATCGAAGGATATATCAAAAATAAAAAGGTAATAGTCCTAATTGATTCTGGCAGTACTCATAATTTCATTCACTATAAATTAGCCAAAGCTCTTAACTGCTTTGTATATCCAGTGCTAGAGTTTCAAGTAATGATTGCAAATGGAGGAACTATCAATTGCTCAGGAAAATGAAATAAGATCATCTTAATATGGGGGAATTTTATAATGAATAATCCAATGATTTATATACCCATGGGTGGTGTTGATGTTGTACTAGGAATCTAATGGTTATAATCATTAGGAACAATGGCTTTTAATTCTCAAGAACTTTTCATGAAATTTTCATTGGAAGGAAAATAAATTAAGTTAAGAGGTATCACAAGGAAACCCGGTAAGGTGATAAGCTCTAATGTCATGACAAAATTATTGCAAAAGGGGCATCAAGGCGTTATTGCACAACTATGCTCACTAGATGTTAAAACATCTAAGATATCTATTCCTCTAGATCTCCAAGGGATCATTGATAAGCATTCCAAAGTATTTGAAGATATTCCCAAAGGTCTTCCACCCACTAGAAATCATGATCATGATATTCACCTAATTCCTAGGAGTGTTCCTCCTAACATCAGACCATACAAATACCCTTATGCCTAGAAGAGTGAAATTGAGCGCATGGTTGAAGAAATTTTAGAGGTTGGAATTATTAGACCTAGCCAAATTTCTTACTCTGCACTAGTGGTAATGGTATTCAAGAAAGATGGCTCATGGTGTATGTGTCCAGATTATAGAGAGCTCAACAAGATCAGTATTAAAGATAAGTTTCCCATTCCCATCATTGATGAATTGTTAGGTGAACTGCATGGAGAAATCTATTTCACAAAGTTGGATCTTTGTTGAGGGTATCATCAGATTATAATGAAGGAAGAAGATATCCCAAAAACAACATTCCAAACTCATGAAGGCCATTATGAATTTTTGGTTATGCCTTTTGGCCTTACAAATGCACCTTCCACATTTCAAGGGTTGATGAATTCCATTTTCAAGCCCTTCCTTTGAAAATTTGTGTTAGTATTTTTTGATGATATACTAATCTATA
>JZKD02S2045260.1:157766-171765 GCA_000966675.3 Picea glauca | reverse complement strand
TATGAGACACTTTCCTTGATACATGATCATCTATTTATACATACATGTTCATTTGCTAGGTAGTATATATATATATATGAGACACTTTCCTTGATACATGATCATCTATTTATACATACATGTTCATTTGCTAGGTAGTTTCAACTACTTAACTTCATAGGTCAGTCAGCATAATAGATACTACGACCGACTTGTCATTCCAACTTCTACAACTGACCAACTAATTCTTAGTCGATTTTTGGGTCTATTCGATAGAGTCAACTATCCCTTAAAATAGTGATGAATATCATACCATTTGGATATATCAGTATACCACAACCTTAAAATATATAAGAGTGCACATGTTTGATTCATGGGAACAAATTTTTGGTGCGCCCATAGACTTGGAGGAGGAAGCGTTGCATGGTTATGTGTTGACACTACTTTTTGTTTCTTGGGCTCTCACTACTTTTTGTTTGTCTTTACATATGTGTATGTAATCTCTATGATTTTCTTCCTTATGTGATGGAATACTGGTAACATTCCCCACTTTTTCCTAGATTACAACATTGGTTCCATTGTTGGTAGTTCTAAACCTAGGCATGTAGAAGATCACATGGATGATAAATTTACAAGACATACACGAATGGTGGGAGAAAAAAATTGAAAATTACATCAAGAATTATGCAATAAGGAACAACCTCATGCTAGCAGAAGCAAGATCACAATTTTTCTAAGAGACTCATGAACACTTTCTGGAGGCTATCCCATAATCCATATTCGAGTACATTAACAAATCTGGTAATGCGTAAATTGAATTATGAGGAAAAATTAACGCTCAAACTCACAAACAGAGGATGAACGAACTTGCACAAGTGGGTTGAAATAATTTTTGAAGATTATATAATAGACCAAGCTATTGAGGATCGAACTTCCCTTGACAAATTAAAAGAAAAATTCTACACCGAACTACACAAAGGATTTTTGTGCAGCGTCTCAAGACTGCTCCATAATGTTTTTCTCAACAAAGGAGTCAATGACATTGTTGAGTACAGACCTTGACTGAGAATATCACTATCAAATAGTAACTTGAAAGAAAAATACGAGAAGTGGGAATAATTCTTGGAAGCAAAGTGCAAGGATACAAAAGAAGCCTGGGATTACTTTCTATGGAAATAAATATGGCCATCACCCCGAACTTCGAGTAATTTGGGGAGGTGATAGGGGTTCGATTGATCTATGAGATTCTGTAAGAAAAAGAAGAGAATACCAATTTTTTTACGACTGAAGCATAAATGTCTTCGAGAAGAAATAAAATTTACAAGCAAATGAATGACATCCAAAAATTAGAGAGGGACAAGAGGACAAAGAAAAGAAAGGAGATCCGTAATATATGGAACAAAAAAATTCTAATAGAAGAGTATTCAGGGAGGTTCAACCTGATAGAGCACATGTGAAGTCTGATTTTGACATGAATTGATTATATTTGGCCATAACAGGAGTCGCAGTGACCCCCGACAGAAGTAATCAAGTACAATTGATAGAGGCTAGCATGGGAAACCATAAACTTGAATACCAACCTGAGAGAATGTATTATGAATACTTGGGACTCTTAATATGAACTCCTCATGTTCAATTAAATAAACCTTGAATCAAACAATTCCTCCAGCAGAGGCTTTAGATCAATGAAAAATACACAAGGCTATGGTATAGAACTGACAAGCACGAGAATATACACGGTACAATCATAGTCTAGCTAGAAATAAACCTAAATAAAGTATATAACATGATCATCCACATCAATAATCTCACAGAGTCGACCCCCTTTCCAGATATCATATCAAAGGAGCACAATAACTTAGTATATTATAGCCACGAATCGAAACATTTTTTTTAATGACGTATAGTCGAGTATAAAGATAAAAGTTGTCAAACTAAAGAAATAAATCTCAAGGAAAAGAAAAAAAAATTAGTTCTCTATTACTATTCGACAAAAGATCGAGTGACATATGAGTCAACGCAATGATAACCGACTAAAATTCGGACACCCGAGTTGAAACTCTTGATCAAGCAAACATCACAAAATTCTATTGTTCTTAAAAATAATACAAAAATGGGACTCAATCATATTCCCATTTATAAGGGAGATTAGGATCCAAAAATACATTGATTCATATGTGAAAAATTCTAGGACACAACAGACATCACATATGATGATAAACAAATGGCACAATTTGGTGCAGCTCTTCGACACCACAATCTTACATGGTTCATGAATTATACAAAGAATCAAAATTGGTCGAAATCAGGCATAAAGAACAACTTCCTATCATTTTTCAAAGTCCAAGATGTTGTGCATTTGGATAGACATAAACTTAAGAGATAAATCAAATAGCAAGAGAGTCGGTTCGAGAATATGACAAAATATTTAAAGACATCCTCATCCAAATCTCATCGACCATTGATCAAGAATTACTAGTACAATGGTATGTAGCTGGTTTACCCCAACGAATTCAATCGACATTGCACCTCTATGATATAAACACATGTGAAGATGCACTGCAGAAATCACAACACATCGAATCAGATGAAGAAGTCCCATCGACTTCTTCGTCATCAGAAAAAAGGGCGGAGGACAAACTGGAGAAACTTCAACAGACTATCAAGAACTTTAATTTAAGAAGAAATGAGGTATGGTGTACTATAAACTATGGATAGAGTCACACAAAATACACCTGTAATCTCAATGATCAAGTGATAGGAGAAACATATGCATGATGAGTGCAAGTTGAGACATATTGCAATATATGTGAGGTCATGAATGACCATATTGTGCAAGACTTCCCACATAACATTAAAAACATGAAATGGTGCCATATTTGTGAATCTCATATCCATATAACATCTGAATGTCGATTAAATGAACAAAATAGAACAAATGTGCACTCTTGGATTACTAAGAAAGGGGGTGAATCAGTAATGAGAAATTATACCACTTTCAACCATAGTTTATATTCCTTTAACTTATTCAACAATGTTCATCATTTCATCATCAATATATTATTATATCATAAACATTAACATCCATTAGTGTATAATAAACAATAATAAACACATCCACAGAATACACAATACACCAATATTTACGTGGAAACCCAATGCGAGAGAAAATCACAGAATGATTTTCTTATATGTTAAAGAATTACATTCAATGAAGCACCAACTTCCAATTATCCATCTCCAACTGGAAGGAGGCTCCATCACCCTAGTTTCTCAGGCCCCAACCTGAAGGAAGCTCCAACTCCCTAATTATCTGGCTCCAACCCCCTAATTCTCTTACCTCTGGGTGAGGAATGATTACTTTAGCGTGGTTCTTCAAAATATAAGGTTTGAATTGTTTAATCTCTTTGTGGACAAAAAAATATTTCTTTTCCATCAATGGGTAATTTAGTTCAACACCTTGTAATCGAGTCCTCATGAATGCGATCAGTCACTCATTCCCTTTCTCATCCTTCTGTGTGAGTAATGATGCAAGAGAATGGTTATATGCAAAGGTGTACAACAAAAATTCCTTGGTGAAATATGGACTCTGTAAAGATGGCACAATTGCTATGGAGGCCTTGATGTTCTCAAAGGCCTCATTTTAAACAGATGTCCATTTGAATTGAAAATATTTATTTATCATCCATTGAAGAGGTTTTATGATTTCAACAAAGTTTGAAACAAATCTTATAACAAAAATTACTTTTCCGAAAGAGGATTGCATGGAATTTTTGTTATGCAGTGGTGGGATTTGCATGATATTTTTCGTTCTTTCTGGGTCCACCAAAATCCCACCTTTGGAAATCACATGCCCTAATAAAATTCCTTCTAAAATAGAAAAAAATGTTTTCTTGGGATTCAAAAAGATACCATATTTTTTTCATTGTTTGAATATATGTTTCAGGTGATTTGGGCAATCAACTCATTGTTTTGAATAAACTATGGCATCCTTCAGATAGATCACCACACTTTCACCAATTATACCTTTAAAGTCGATTTATATAGCCCTTTGAAAGGTGGAACCAAAATTTATTAACCCAAAGGTCATTCTATGGTATGCATATGTTCCCCAGTTCGTCTAAAAGGTGGTATTTAATAAGTTAGGTTATGTCCCCGAGGTCTAGAGCAGTCGGTGAGGGAGTTCTCTATTAAGGCACTTAAAAATTGAAAGTCATCGGTTTGAAACCCTTGGGGATACCACAAATCCATCCACGTTAAGGGTTGGTGCGGTATAGGCCGGGTGTGATCCCCAAGTGACCTTGACGGATTAGATGCCCCTGGGTCATGGCATATCAACCAAGGAAATCCCTCACCAAGTCAAAAAGGTTCAAGATTACCAAAAAAAAAAATGGCTAGGTTCTACTACAAGAATTTTATTATAGCCTAAGAACTTGTCTGATAGAGAAAACATTGTAGAACCCGAGACAAGTTGCATGATATGTTCCATAGGGGAGAACAGATAGTTGTATTTATAGGAAGCCCGATTCAGGTTATGAAAATCTATGTATATTTTATTATCTCCCAATTGTTTTCTAACATGAACCATATTTGACAATCAGGTTGAGTGACAGACTTTGAAAATTATATGAGTGGCTAGAAACTTCTTTAACTCTTTCTGAATGAGTGGTTTAAGGGTAAGATGCATTTTTCCTTAATTTTTGTTGAAATGGCTTGACACCCTCCTTGATTGGAATCACATGTTGAATTGTTCAGGTTTTGTAATTCTTCATATCTTCATAAGTCCAGGAAAATAAATCACGATACCTTTTGAATAGTTGCATGGATGTGTTATTTTAGGCCTTTGAATAGAAAGTGCCCAAATTGATGTATTTTGGATGTTCAAGGATTCCTAGGTTAACTAGAAAATTCATCATGGTTGAACTGTTGGTATTTGAATTTGCGGGCCTTCCGAATTTATTCTGCAAATCAAATAACTTCTCAAGTGATAACACATTTTTGGGATGCAATTGGTTTTTACTTTGACTAATCCATCTCGATAGTTTTGAATATCTTGTGCATGAGCTTCATTGTCTTTTACATATTCTTGGAAGAAATACGAGTTGTGGAGGAAATTGATGATTTGGGTACCATTATTGAATACCCTTCAGTTCATGACATTATTTGGTATGGAAGGTCTAAACATGATTTCAATATAAAAACCATCATTAAGAGGTGTATATATAGAGGCTATGTTTTCCAAAATGTTTGTAGCAACATTCTGGTAGCAGGGTATAGATTCAATATTAAAATATTTGAAAGAATATAGTAAATTACATACCTCTTGTTGGTAACCTCTCAAATGCAAGGACAATTAGTGAAAGGTGTGTCTTACCTGTCGGACAACTAATTTTTAATAACCAAATAATTGTAATCATTTTACCTTGAGGTCAATGGATTTATTCAAACCTTGGACCAAGGATTCATATTTTGAGGTATTATTGGTGCATTTAAATTCCAACTGGAAGGATATGAGTATTTAACATTGATGTGGGTCAATAAGGATACATCTTTCCCCGACTCCATATTGATATTTGGAGCCATCAAAAAACATATTCCAAATGTTAGTATATACAGGTGGGTTAATTATACAATAACCTAATTATTTTAATACTATACAAGCATTATCATCAATTTTATTGCATGGAAGGAGTTCAGACTGGGTATTTTTTGGAATATGATATGGTTTTGCTTCATAAAAACCATGGTTAGTCTCTTACAAATAATTACCCAAAATAGAATGTGAAAAGATGATCGACTCATTTTTACCTTCTAATTTGGTTACTGTGTGTTTCATATGAGCATCATTGTTTACATGGATATGATTGGGTTTACCTTTGTATGGAATCCATAAGTGAGACCAATCTGTAGAGAAATAGTCTTGAAGTTTGGCTAAGAGATCCATGATCAACAAAAAATCATAACTATATGGGATGTCAACAACAACAATGTCAATTACTTGATGAACCATTGGATCAGAAGCAATGCAATCTATACATATTTGATCTCTCCTCTTACTTTTACATATGACCTATCTAATTGTATGATTTTTTTGGTATTCAATTGTGGTACAACATTTATATTTGGAATATTGAATAGGGCATGATGTTGGAAGAAGCACTAGAATCTACCAAACAATTGTGTACATTGAAATTAAAATTTTCATATGTAAGCAGAAAAGGAGGGATATGGGACTTCGAATAAGCACCTATACTTGTTTCATTGATGGAAAATTTGATTTCAGCTATATGTATCGTCTTTGCTTCTGTAGTTTTAGAACCTTCTTCAGTTGCAAAAATGTATTTCTTCTGAGAGTTGTTGGCATTGAAAGTACCAATAAGGAGATCATGTTGTTGTGGTAATGTGTATATATCATACATATAAACGTTGGCTTTAGTTTTCTTCATGTCTTCAATAAAACTATACTCTAAATTGAACGTTTCTATTTTGTTTGTTGTTGTGTTTGGTTGTAGACTGTTAGATTTGGTATTGGTTGTTGGATTGTTGGGATTAATGTTGTTCTCAGTCGGGTTCGATGTACTAGATTTGTTGTTGTTGGTTAAAACAATAGTGTTATATTTATTATTGGTAGTAGTTGGAGCTAGGGTTATTGGTTTTGAACTGGGAATAGGGGGGGTGATTTTCCTGAGAGGGGTGTTGTCCTTCGGAGAAGAATAATTTCTTGGAACAACACCTTTGTTGTGTAGATTGTAATATCTGGGTGAATATTTTATAACTGGTGTATCTCCAATAAAAAATTCTTCAATTTTTTCATCGTATGATTCAATACACCAATTCCACAAGGACATGGAATACTCTTGAGGGATTTCCTTGATGGTCTCCTATTTTCCTCCTTCATTGGGTTGCTCGTTAGTTAATATCTGTTGATCTAGTAGGTGGTTGATAATAGAGGTCATGGAGTTGATCCACTGCGGAAAAGTTTTTTTGGAGTGATTATGTTGGTGATATGAGCTAAAGTTGTCATTATTGAAGGTAACCAGGTTTAGCATGAGTTGTGGTACTTTAAGTGGCTTGGCATGGTTTTCATTCCTCTTGAAGAATAGGAAAAAAATTCTAGGTCTTGAACATCCTTCTCCAACATTATTATTGAGGTTTACAACTTCATTGGACAACTTCCTAACTAAATTTACTACACTATCGATATCCTTTGGTTCCTTCTTAGGGAGTTTCGTCAACAACAATGGTTTCTTCTTGGATGATTTGATCTCTTCAGAGTGTGGGTGACTATCATAAGAATATAAATCTTTCTCAATAGTTTCAGCTTCCTCATAATTTTGAGCTAAAGTATCCTTACTATCTCGTTTAACAAACATGCATATAGAACGAATTGGAGCCGAAGTGTAGTATTTTATGGCTAAGTATTATAGAGGGTTTGTTTCGACAGTAAAATTAGTGAGGATTGTAATGAAACTTTGTTTCGAGTCCTTCACTTTTTCCTTTTTTTCCATTTTTATGGCTTATAATTCCTTGTATAAGGCAGTAGTGGTTTTTTGTTCCCCAAATTCCCCAATAAAGGCCTTTTCAAAGTCTTCCCAACTGGTTATGGATTTGGGTGGTATATTACAATTCCAAGTGGATTCTCTACCTGCAATGGTATAAGGGAAAATATTGTAGACCATGTCTTCATGTCAAACATTGAGGAGGCAGGTAGCTAAAAATAAATGTTTTATATGATCCTATGGTAATTTGGGTCTATCTGGGGTAAATTTTGGAAGTAGTTTTTCTGTATTTCTAGGAATTTCATGTAAGGGTTGTGCCAAATGCAGGGCACCTTCATACAACCATGGTGGGATTACTACCCTTCCTTATTGATGTTCACCCATGATCTGTTCGAGATAAATTTCTAGGTTTTCACCATCAAAGTTATGTTTCCTTTCAGGAGGGGTATGAAGAATTTAATTCAAGGGGACATGCACTTCCTGAAAAGAAGTTTCAATCAGGTATTTAATGGAGTCAACCAAAATGTTGGGGTGGTTGTTTGGCCTTATTACATGGCTAGTTCTTCTCCTGGGTAGTTTTGAGGTTGTGGGTAACCTACCAAGAAATTTGGCATAGGCTCATGTGTTACAGTGGGTTTCAGTAAACTCTTCGTAAGGTATAGGAAACCAAGTCTCTGTATAATTTTTGGGACTACCAATAACACTTTCAAATGAAATGTTTGTGTCTTCAAAGTTAACTTCATTTTCTGAATTGGTACGAGGAAAAAGAGTTGGAACAAGAGTGTTTTTAGAGGATTGACCACATACATGTAGCACATTTATGTAATCCATACAATTTCAGTCCCTCCTTCTAGCACCAATTATGTTTATGGGGCGTAATTTCCTAGAATGAATAAGGGGTACTCCCTGGTACATGGTCCCAATTAGACCATGCACCATTTGGTTTAGGAGACCCATCCAGATTCTGGATCAGTTTCCATTACTGGTTGTGAGGGTGAAATATGGATGGTTATGCAAGTGAAATATGTAGATGAAGACTATGTAAAAGAAACATAAATAAATATAATCTACTTATACTCCATCCTACCCTAGATAGGAACAATTTGTCGTAACTAAATGAGCTATAATGAAACTAAAATATTCTTAAACCCCAATCAAATAGTTTTCATGAAGGTACAAAGTGTTATAGCCCTAAAATTCCCTATTCATGCATACATGACCTTGGCTCTCTTACTTGCATATTTTTCCAAAGCACTGTTGATGAGCTCTTCTTAAAAAACCATTTTATAGAGCATGTATGTTCCATGCACCACTACATCCTGAGTACATACGCTTGCTGCATACTAGAAATACTGCATACATACACTTGATTCAAACTAAACAACCAACGTATGCTCGCAAAAGTTGAAAAAATTGAAAACTTGTAAGGAATTCGTTGAAATTAAGAGGCTATTGGAGGTTTCCCAAACAATTCACCTGCTATAGCCCATCACCCAACCAAATAACCGTTTTTTTTCATATAAAGGAGGTGTTGGGGTCTCATTTCACATCCAAGAATAATAACAGTGAAAATATGCCCAATTTCACTTCCCTTCCTTGCCCAAATTTGCTACCTTTTGCGAGATATTTCCTTAGCATTCCCTCTTCAGCCCCTTCTTCTTCCATTCAATCCATTCCCTTCCCTTGAGGTGATGAGAAAATTGAGAGAAAATTCCTATTGAAGGTGAACTTGGAGCATTGTAAAGAAGAGTTCAGACTAGGTTCGTGGAATGGTGTTCAACACAGATGTAAGTTTCAGTCTTTGTTTGATGAATAAAATAATCTCTTTTCCCTGTCCCAAATGATGATGTTTTGTGTATTTTCTTTGATTTATACATAGCATTTGATATCTAACCCTAACTCATGAATAGAAATAGCATGTCCTGGTTTGCCTAGTTTTGGATGCAAGTCAGCTTTGGGAGGCGATTTGCAATATTTGGAACTGCAAATCTTGAGGAGATCATCACCAGACGTGGGATAAAAGGTACAGTTACCGATCTTCTCTCTTATTTCTTTCTTTTCATTTTTTTGGTATGTTTGGGTAGAGTAGAAAATAGATTAACTTTTAGACAGTCATTCTCTCTGTCTATATCTTAAACCCTGGTATAGTTAAAGGGAAGATTTTACCACTAGCAGAACTAGAAACCATGATAGGGATCTCTCCATGGTTTTTTAGGGGGTTTTGGGTTGATTGATTGGTTTTTTTTTTCCTTTTGAGTTTCAATTAATTTTACTAATTCTATCAAGGGGTTTTGGTCACCTCCAAGGTGCATACCAGCTTTCCCTGCCCTGTAAGTCTGCCTTGTCTTTTTATTTTTGAAAATAATCAGAGGTGTACGCGCCCTGTTTTGGGTCAGCCCATGTACATACACGCTCTACACAATAAACAACCCGCATACATAGACAACTTGCTGATGCAACAACCTGCATTTCTGTTTCGTGAAAGTATTTTTAATAAAGAGGGAATTTTCCTCTTTCCTGATAGAAGTTCACACTTCTCAGAGATTTCTTGAATCAGCCAGAGTCTCTGTCTGTGGCCATAGCTTGGGTATAGATTCCAGTTTACTTGTTTCTTTAGTATTCTTGTGTTTTACCTAAAAGGTTTAGAGCGAGTTGTCAAGTCTTGAGATCTGCCTTTTTGTTTCTTGGTTAAAACCCCGTGATCCGCAGTAGGCTTAGGGTCTTTACCAGTCTTGTTTTAAATTTTCTCTTTGTCCCTGTTTCTTGCTTTGTAAAAACAAAAAAAAAAATTACTTCGGTTTTTTCTCATTAAAGCAGTTCGAAAAAATAAAAATAAAAAGAGAATTTATTTTCTTGCATTTAGTTTAGTAAAGTAGTTAAAGTTATTAATTGCAAAAGGAAAAAGAGTCTTTATTTCCAAGTTCTTTTGATTTCGTGAAACATAAGTAGTTTGTAGTCAAGCGAAAGCAAGTTTTTAGGATTTCTTCCATTTACAAGATCTTGAAATATCACTTAGAAAAGTTGAATTTACAAAGAGTTGGTTAGAATATTTTTTTTTTAATTTCGAAGTAATTTTTCATTCAAGTACTTTAAATTTATATTCCTTATTCATCTCTTTATAACACCATTAGTTTCACTACCATACCTTTTTATTAAATCAATCCTTAAAAATAATCCTAATCTTTTGTTTGTAGGATTCACAAACTAGTTTAGGGTTTTAGGGCCTTGAATTAGGTGTGAAGAGAAAACTCTTCAAGGTCACTTTAAAAAAAACATCGGGGTTTGAGTTAGGGAGTGATTTAAGTCCAGTGTCGTAATATTTAGCCAAGACCCCCCTCTAACACTTGGGATAAACATGAGGTCACATGAAGAAAGGAAGAGGAGATAACCCCTTCAAAGCTAGACTGAACGTAGTGGGGATTGTATATTGAGGGTCTTTCTCGGGAACAATACCAACTACATTTTCCTACGAAGATTTGTGGACATCGAATCTATTCGAGATCCTCAGTTTTATTCTCTACCATTAGCTTTAGATACCCTTGAATGGCTTTGGACTTGTTATCCTGCTCATTACGATCTCTTGATTCTCGACTGTACCCTCTTGGTAATTGACTGCGAGCTGACAACCTAGTTGCCCATGTTTTATGGACTTACATAGGTGACTATGGGGGTATACCGCGGTACCTAGGATGGATGTTGGACAGGGATGATTTTAAGGATGAAAAATTATTTTAAAATGTAGAAACCTTCGCGAATATTACTAATCCTTCATATGCCAACTATAAATGATGGGCGATATTTTTGTAAAAATATTCAAATTTCTAAGGATTTTATATAGTTTTTATAAAAGTTTGGCGATTTTAAAGGTAAAATAATTTTATTCTATAGAATTTGGGCGAATAATTTTTAAAATAGCGAATCTTGTTTTTGGAAAAACCATGGAAAATTAGCCCATGAGCGAAATTTAGCCCCTAAAATCATCCCTGATGTTGGATCACGCTTTCCATATTATACCCAGAGGGTTCTTCTATGTTCGAGTTGCACTTGTAATGGTTAGTTGCTCTAGTGTCGATTGGTGTAACTTTCCTTCCTACTAAATAGTCGATTGCTTGATTTATCTTTAGGAAACATTTTAGTGTGTGATTTGTTTTCTACGCTACTCAAGCCTTACTATTCCATTTGATCATTTCACAAAGTGGAATATCAACAAATCTGTCGATCATGAAGGCTTCAGGGCCTATCGTCGGTTACTTTGGAGCCACCTTTTCCACCGTTGAGGTGAAGACTTGATTAATAAGGGTCATTCGAAGCAACCAGGCCACGAGAAACTATGCTCGAGCCAACTCTACAAGGAGACTTTCCGAATTCATAGGAAACTACCATTTATGACCTTGAGGCAGAAGGTCTCAGGCCCTCTAACCTTTCAATTATCAACTTTTTGGCGCCGATCTTGATTTAGATTGTCCCTCCTGAGGTGACATATTCTGAGCGCCAGCTAGTCCTATGAGCGAAAATGGAAGCGAATGTTTCTACTTCATTCGAGAGTCGTCATACTATCGTCACGACTACTACTTCAGGGGGAATCCTACCTCCTCTCCCACCTTCACCAGTCAGGACCATAGTGGTCTCAACTCCCTCAACTTTGGGCAATGATCCGATATCGTTATCGGCTTCAACCATTGTTTCATTTACTTAGAGTGCGATGAGTCCTCCCTTTTCATATGAGAAGATCAACTTTGATAAAACTTGGTTCCTACTTATTCTACCTTATAGACCATGGGTATGGGGTATGGGAGCTCGAACGCTCCCGTGCAAGGGTCAACCAGGGGAAATTTTGTGCCCTTTGAATGATATCCCTTATGGTGGGGGTTATATACCTCATTCTTCCCCTTCGCTCAATGGTGCTTTTTAGCAGCCAATCAATCCAAATGCTAAGTATAGATTGTTTGGTGGAGGGATTTTAGGACATTCATCTTATACAACGTTGGTGGGATCTATGCCATTCTATTTGTTTAGTGCATTGGGTAACAATGTTTTTTCTTCATCTGCTAGATAAATTGGGGGAAACCCCAATTTTGGTCAACGGAACCCGATGCAAAGTATTATTCCTTCACAAGGAGAAACGACTGGAGTTTTCTCCAGACATGGTCTTTGTTATCCTTGGAAAGGATCATTTCCCTTGCAAGGGATGTTGGTCGGAGGAAACCCCTTCCATATTCAATGGAACCTTAGGAAGGGATCCATACCCATGCTTGTCGAATAGGCTAGGGGCATCCCCTTCCAAGATCCTTGGAACACAATGTAGGGAGAAATCCCTGTGCAAGTTGTGCCATCCAATTTCGAGATTCAATCGATGATACCCCAACATACACAGTTACCTTATGCTATTCAAGGCCATGGTTTCTATCAGAAACCTGGCTAGTAGTCCAACTTTTCCTGGCAGCCTGGTGTTAGTCAAACTCCAAGACCCTCTTTTCTTGCAAATAGTTCACAACTGAAACTACCATTTCTGGAAACTGATCTGAATTATTTTCGGCACAAAATGAGATCGGAGATATAATAAAGAAATGCGTAGAGATATCACAGACATTCAATAATATAACAGAAATGTATCAGAGATGCAACCATAAACGCAGATATACAGTAATACACAATTTCTATTAATGAAAGAAATGTACAGAGACTATAAAAATACAGAGTGAAAGACTCGCTAGAATGGTGGTAGCTTATCTCTGAGAAGAGATGTGACGGCTACTCGCATTCGCAAGAAGATGATTACAATGAGGCTCAGAAGGCCTTTCTACAATAGACGAGAATTCCAAAAGTCCTAGACATCCAAAAACCTAACCCTAGGAGATGAAGCGCCAAAAGTCATGTGGGCCCCGTTTGGATAAGTTAGTACATCAACTTCCTGGGGTCGTAACTTTTGAATACGATCTCCGTTTTAGGCGTGTGATAGCTCGTTGGAAAGGTATCATCGAGGAGATTAATTTTGGGGGTTAAATTATGCCTTTGGCCATCATTGAGAACCTATATCTCAAAAAACCTTCATTTAGGCCCTCAAAATGGCCCCGGAAGTTAAAACCTCCTAAAAATAGTAAATTGCCAAAATTGCCAGAAACAAGTTTTGGGCCAGTTGGAAAAGGTGGGTGGCCACCGATATCCACTTGGATCAATCCTCTCTCCTTAGGAAGAAATGGTCTCCATTGCGTTGAGTTCCCGGGGGAGAGGGGAAAGCGATTGTTGAATCTGAATCTTGGTGAGTTGCTTGCCTTGTTGGAACCGTCGCGCTACTTGGTTTATTGAAGGTCATCACGAACCTGTGGCTAGAAGGGTTGGACCTTTTTAACCTGTTTGGATACATGAGATGACTATGTGCAGAAGGAATCTTTGTGCTTTGTTGCACCCTTGTCGACCTACTTCTGGTGGATAGAAGGTGCTTGGGCCGAGGCTGTAGTGGTTGCAGTATCCTTTTGTTCCCCTTTTGAACAGATTGTGGAGAAGATGAATTTTGTAGTATG
>JZKD02S2045260.1:133992-145758 GCA_000966675.3 Picea glauca | reverse complement strand
CAGGTTTTGTTGTAGGTTGTATCCCTTCATTTGCTGGATAATAATAAAGGAAGGACCTGACAATTTCTCTGGTGGACATAGCCCACAATGGGTGAACCATGTAAATATGTGTCTCTCTTGTATTTTGTGTCTTCTATGTTTTGTTTCTGCATTTGTTTTATTTTATTGCTCCGCGGTCCTATTTTTCTAACACCTTGGATCCAATCATGATGGATGATGACTAGATCGGGTGGATCTTGGAGACAATTGGAAATATGCATAGCAGAGTACCCTACCAGTACAAGGTGAATACCAAGAAGAGAGTCATATCCACAAGGGAAGGCTTGTCGAGTGATGAGGAATAGGTAGAGGATCTTCGGTCTGTGGAGCATATTGAGGAAATCTTGCACGCAACATATGAATGGAAGACGAGAGGTCCGAGAATTGGAAAATAAGGAAACAATCTTATCCATATTAATGTCAGTGTGGAACCCATAAACCCATGTGCAACTAATACACCAAAGAGAACACCACTGTTTAGACAACCAAAGTTCAGAAGAAGTCATACAACAAGAAGTACATCTACGGAAGGAGAAACAACTAGAGGAGCCAGTTCAGGAAGCACTAGTCAAGTATCTACACCACATGGGAGTAGTAGTTCAACATTCAAAATGGAAGGACAATATCCCACCATCGGGTTACTCGAATTTCAAGGAGAAGAAACAGAAGACCCTGAGAAACATTTATTCATTTGTGAAAAGATCTAGAAAGCAAAAAAGATCACTGATGAAGATACCAAACTTGTGCAGCTAGATATTACGCTAAGAGACTGCGCACTAGACTGGTATATGAGTTTAGACACAAACAGTTCCCCTGGGATGACAAGGATACTTGCAGACATTAAGAAGATACTGATAAATGATTTCCAGAAGCCGATCTTAGAGGATTTGTACATGAATGAGATGATCGAAATAGGACATAAACCAAGAGAGTTTGTATGGGAGATTGATCAGAGATTCAAGTGACTGAAGGGAAAGTTGAAGTATCTCATGACTAAGATGCAACATAGACACTTATTTGCCAATTCATTGTTACCACATTTAAAATATCCTTTGGGACAACATAATTTCCAAACGTAGGTAGAAGCTCTGCAGGCATCCTTACAGCTAGAACAAAATCAGTATCAATAGACGGACCCAGCTATTGAAGAACTAAAGGAGGACTTGAAGAACTTAATGTTTCAACTGAACCAGAATAAGAACAAGTATAAATGAGAATTTGTTTGGTGTACCACATGCAGAACAGAAGGACACCACAAGAACTAATTCCCAACATTTGCGTAGTATATGGCAACAGGAATGTCAAATCCGCTACCAACAAGAGGATTGTGGTGTGAAATCTGCAAGAAAGTGAGTCATGACCCTTATCACTGTAGGATGATGCAGAAATACCAAACAGCCTCTAAGAGCTCATATTGCACCTTTTGCAAGTCAGTGGGCCATGAAGACAAAGATTGCAGAACTATCGAGTTGATGCGAGAAAGGATGTTAAACGCATATAGAGTGCAGGCATAAATGATGACTGGGCAAGTTGCACCACAATTTAATCAAGGTCCAACTCCATACAACACTACGCAACAACCAAATAATAATGTGCAACCACAGTACAACATGGCACAACCTCAGTACAATCCAACGAAGTATAATCATGTGCCTCCGTATAATGTGTCGAGAGGAGATCGAGCAGGATACAAAGGTGGAGGATGAGAAAGAGGAGGTTTCATATGAGGCAAAGGACTAGTGGTGTGTCGCAATTGTCAACAACCTAGACATTACACAAGGGAATTTCCACTTCCACTAGCAACCTGTATGTATTGTCGCACATTGAACCATGATACAAAAGAATGTCTGGCACTATTGTTGATGGGACCTAAATCCCTTGAATCAATAGTAGGAACCAAACCCGCCACTGAGGCCCAATTAGACTCTACAGTGTTTAAAATGGAATGGTTCTCCAGATCTTGCGATCCGGCCAATTTATCGATGGGCTTTGTATTTCTTTGTGAAGGCTCTTCCTTCAGTTAGGGATATTTTTTTTTCTGTTAGAGATGAAAGCCAACATAAACCAACTTGACAATTAATAGGATTAAGTTTTAACTACTGGGGAAGAGGTTAATCTTGGGATAACCCGCTGCTCAACATGCAGACAATTACTCTATACCACAGGCCTAGTAATAATACATTAAACGTGTGAACATCTAATTACTATCTGAGAAACTAAATATCAGAAAGAATGCACATATGTAACAAGATAATGGCAAGAAAAATAATTCATCTAACATAACCATTCATTACATAATAACACAATGATTTATCTTCATCATTAAAACAAAGAACATCAAAACATTGCACTAGATAACTTGACAACAAAATTAATTGCTATTACTCATTACTGCATCATTCATGAAACATGATAGGAAGTAATTCTTCTCCAAGTCCAATCACATGCATCTGATGAAAATAGTTTGTCTTTGGTCTAGAAGGACTTCTCAATTCATAGCAGTCTTAAAATAATTCTTAACAAGCAAAAGAAAGAGTTCTTACAACAACCATCGACCCTTTTCTAATCGGTCGATGTATTTATTTTCATATAGAGTTTTAACGAAAACAAGCAGCTAATTGTAGTTTAAACAAAACATAAATCTCCACATGGCATTATCTTATAATAGCTTCTTTAACAGTCATCTTGAGATACTTTTTGGAAAGGATGACTTCTCTCTTATTCATTCCATCTAACAAACAATTTTTCACAAGCTTGATCTCATGGAAATCTATGATGTTCCATCCGGGCCATGTATATTCCCCTGATGTCTACTGCATGTGCCGAATACTTTACTAACTGAAGTTCAGGTGTTTTAGCATGGTTTGGGCTCTGATTGGATGTTTAACAAATTTTTGTACTTGCCCTGGCTTCGCATGAACTATTTTCACAAACTCTTCGGTCCATAGGGAATCTTGTTTGGCATGCAGCTTGACCACGTTTCTCAAGTCAATGAAATTATTGGGGTTGTTGAACTTAGGGAGCTCGACATCCTTCATTATTTTGTTAATTTTACCCTAGTTCTTATTACACCTGGTCCATTACTCTTGGATCTCTTGATGTGGGTCCCAAGACATATTGGCCTAGTACTCGGCTAATCAATTCATGCGATTAAGACTACTTTTTCCTATCACTTGAATGCCATGTTTTTCCTTATCTCGGCCTTGCTGAACTACCTCAATGTAATCAAGTTTTTCTACTGCTTGTTGATCCCTTTCATACCATCGCTCCATCTCCTTGCAAGTTGCAATTTCCATGAGAGTGTCCTCCCAGAACTCAGCTATGTTTTCAATTAACAAGTGTCTCTCCTTCTTAAACTCATTGTAAACTACTACGAACTCACCTTTCAGATACACAATGGTCTGCGTGGATCCTTTGTAGTATTCAACAATATGGCACAAGTGTTCAAGCTCATTTAGGGTGGTGGCTAATTCCTTTTCATCTCTCCTAGATCTGTCCAAGGTGGCATCTAAGAGGGATTTTCCTACGCCGATCAATTCAGACGTCCGGGCATCTGCTATGTTGATAAAGTTCTCCTCTATAGTAACTAGGATGGAGTGATCTAATGAGATCCTTCTTTTCTTTATAGTCCTTTGAATGATGGCCTTTCTCTTCTGATCATAGGAGATCGCATAGATATCAGCCACCTCATCTACTAGATTTGGTATCTGGTGATCGCCCCATGTTATTTTGTTTCCCAAACTATCAGTGGTGCATATTTGTTCGAGGTTGCACACACAAACTTTCTCATTGTATCTTGCGGGTCTGACTCCCACTTGTCGCTCGTCGAGGATTTGAGCATTGGGAAGAATGGAAGAGTTGGGTATAGGCTCATTACTTACTTTCTCGTAATTCGTAGAACAGTTGATTTCCTTTTGCAGAGATCCTTTCTTCGTCTCCTCTGGTTCAAGCCCGTCATTCGGATTCACCTCAACTTATGATTCATTGGTTCCCTTTGTGTCAAGGATGCTTTTGGTTTCTGTTTCATTTTGCGAGACCTCCTAGTCTTGAAACTCAGGTTGAGGGGAAGAGGTTTTCTCAAGACATTGTTCCTCTTGGACACGCACCAGCGTGCCATGAGATGACTTCGGACTCTCATCGTCACTATATATATGTATAAGTTTTCTCATGGGGTTAGGCTCTTTGGTTTCTATCGAGACCCAACCTGTCTCTATTTGATTTGTCCCGCCTTATAAGGATTGGACCAATGATGTTGAGGATTCAAGATTACCTAACCTGTTGGTGTTGTCAGGATTCATGGGACCATGGTCGCTTGACTCTGTCAGGGTGCTTCGGATAGCAGTTGAAATCGTAGGTATTATGATAAGGTATGGATCATCCTACATCCACTTCATTAGCAGCTGGCCTTCCTGGTATAAAATTGCACCCATATCTTGTGCAGCTTGATCTTCAGGGAGATCCTTGATTTGTATAGGGGATTCCTGATAAAATATCGCCACCTCGATGCCCTCTTTGGGATCTTGTATTCCCTCACCAATTTTAGATGCTACAGTTCCTTCCTAATCCTTGAGAACTTCTTGAGTTGTCTGCTCCAAATACATCGCTTGTTCTTCCAAACTCATGACCTTGAATCTAGTCATTCGAGGATAATCCCTTCTTGATGCCACTTCATCCCAATCATGAGTTTTTTCGGTGAATATTTCATCTTCGAACCAATCATGGGCATAGGGCCAACATGATGATACATGTGATGCATGTTGCGAGACGAGTCCCTTGGGATCATGTTTGCGAAATCAGCCAATTTGGAACTGGAATTCCAATTGACTTAGCCCTTCTTTCTTAGCATGTGTGGTGTATTTGACCATATAGAAGCCAATATGAAACCCATATGGTATGAAATCCCTCTTCTTGTCCTTTACTAAGGTGGCATTATATCCTTGCAGGATGGTCTGGTAGAAAATTTCCCTTAACACTAGTCGGTCATGAACATATATGGGTAACAAATGGGGTGACCCTGTGTCTCCAAAAACCCTGATGTAGGTTTCAAGCTCATCTATATACCAGTGACCCATTTTGGAGATAACCCCTTTTGATTCTTTTGATAGCCTTGGGCATTCTTTCCTGAACAACAACAAATAGATATGTGCAATAAATGGTTCACAGATAAGGGCATGGGATGTTTTGTACTTGTTATCCCATAAAATGTTGAAGTATACATGGACCGGGAGCTTCGAAGTGTGCCAGTTCAAGTTCATTCCAAAGAAAACATTGCTAGCGCAGATGATGTCTAATAGATATGAGGCCATGTAGGAGGGGGATTTCCCCTCCTATGGCATCTAGGCATTTCTTATGCAGGTGCTCGGTTCTTTGGAGATGATATCACCCCAATTGAAAACCATGCCTGAAATGGCTATCGTAAAAGATAGGGGCATTCAAGCCTCTAAAAACTGGGAACAATCCTTCTCCCCATGTAATCTGTAGAGAAGAGCCATCAAGTATATTTATGGTTTTCTTAGATTGGCCATTGGGTACCAGCCGGGGGTTCGGTTCATGAATTTTTTGTCTTCCCTCCACCATGATACCATGATTTTTCTGGTATCATGTGAAGCATAGAAACCTAGAATGAAATTAGTGCTCATATTTTCTTTTGACTCCCTGAGCTTGTAGTAACTCTCAACCTCTGATGGCAAGAAAACCCTGACACATCCACCATTATCATCATTGATTAAACATTTATGCACGTCAGTGTGATCAATGAGCCACTTTAGGATCTCGATGCAAGGAAACACTAAATTTTGGCTTGCCACCATGTGTAGATAATCTCTACGGATGTTTGAAAGGACATCATCATCGAGCCTCGTTGTATCAGGATCGTTGTGTAGGGTATACTTGAGGGGTTCTTCTTTCTTGATCTTCTTAAATAATTCTTCGCATCGAGGAAATGTTGTTTTGGCTCCAATGTTTGGTTCTATGTCTTCGAAGGCCAGAGGTTGGACGAAGTCCTCCTTGGAAGTTGTCTTGATGACAGGCACTGGTTTTGGGGTGAATTATAACTGTCTTGCAACTACTAGGGAGGATCCCTCTCCTTCTTCTAGCTCTTGCAGCTTTGGCGCTCTTGGGGATTTCCTGGTGGAAGGTTTCTTTGGAGGCATTGTTCCTGCAATTAAAAAAACCTTTAAACATGTGTACAGAGTAGTGTCGGGTTGTGAACTCATAAACTGAAAAATAAAACACCACAAGTGGATACATACCTGTAATGCTTGCTAATAAAGTTGTCTAATGCTTACTGAACTTTGGACGGCTTATCCGGGTTGTCAGCCCTGCTCCTCTTATCATTCTGAAATCTTTACCACCCAGAATAATATCATGCATAATGAATTCAACAACATATAACTAGAGATACTCTATTTGTCGTATCAATCAGTTAATATGACTAATAAATAGAATTCAAAATGAAACTATCATCGATTCTCCACAATTAAATCCTAATTGGTTGACGATGGAGGCACGGAGGCAGATGCATTGTATCAACAAGTTAAAATGGGCTCCTTTGATTCACACACGCATTAGCAACTGATGCATGATCCACAATATTATCCACACTTTAAATGCATCATACCTACTGGATCTATGGGTAAAACGTCTCATCACATCGTATCTCTCTGGCCTGGAGGTTGGGGATCGAAACTTTAAAATGTAAAATTAATGTGCATTTTATTTTGTAATCCTTCAACGCCGAAATCATTTCATGTGTTGGAAATTGGCAAGACCACTCTTCTCTTTGTGTGATGCTTAACTTTTCTTTTTCCTACCGAAGTCGAATGGGTTGATCTTCGATGATACCTCTGCTAAGGTTCAATCATAAAAAGAAAGACTTTCATCTTCCGATGCTGAAGAAGATCGATGTTCGGCTATTTTACACTTCTCAAATGATTGTCATCATCTTTAACATTTACTGATGTCGAACTCATAATTGCGCCATGGAAATCTTTAGTGTGTTGATTTCCTAAGTAGCTTATTAAGGACCCTTTAATGATTAAGATGATTCCTTGTTGTATGTTCAAGCAGGCTTTAGAATGAACATAAAAAATAAGTGCAAGTATCAGTTTCATACTGAAAGAAAATGAGACAGTGTAAAGGATCAACTGGTACCCAAAAGTAAAAAATGAACATAGACTTTTAGGGTGTGTTGAGTGCTCAACAAATGGAGATTACATGGGTGAAAGTAGAATCTTTGTTCTTCCTTCGTTTCCTTTGACCCTGACTCATGATCTTATTCTTATTACTATTTATTTATTCTTATTGGAAGTATTGTTTTAGGGCTTGGCCATTTACTGGGATGGCATCAAGTTCTCCCCTCAGACTTTGTAAATGATAAGTGCCTGCCCCAATATTCTCAACTACCTGGAAATGTCCAAGCCATAGACTCTAAAACTTAGAATGTTTCCCTTTAGGTTCATTTTCTCTATCCCACTTCAGGACTAAGTCTCCTACTTCAAAGTTATTTTTTTAGCCTTGTGCTTATCGAACCATCTTTTCACTATCTGTTGGTGAGATAGGAATTTTGACTTATCCCTTTCTCTCTCTTCCTCCAGCATGAGCAGAGTGTTAATCCTTTGTTGCATGGCTGGTGAGGGTTCTTCGTTGGAATCTTGGGCCAGCTAAAGAGACGGGATATAGAGACCATTTGGGAGGATGGCTTCTTTCCCATAGACCAGAAAGTATGAGGAATTTCCTATGGCTTACTTAGGTGTGACCCTGTCAGTCCATAGAGAATTATAGAGTATATTATGCCAATTTCTTTGTTTATCTATCACCGTATTCCTTAATATCCTTACCAGTTTTTTGTTAGTCGATTCAGCTAGGCCATTTCCCTAGGGATAGTAATTTGCAGAGTACTTGATCATGATTCCTTTGTCCAGAGACAACTCTGTCAATAGGGTTTAGTAAAAGTAACCTTCATTATCGAAGCCCAGAACAGAAGGGACATTGAACCTTGTGATCAGTTGTTATTCTATGAATTGGATAACTACCTTTTCGTTCACACGAATCAAAGGAATGGCCTATGTCCATCTCGTGAAATAGTCGATGGTGGTAAGAATGTACTTCTGCAACTTTGAGGAGCTAGGTGTGATTTATCCTATGATATCCAACGTCCACTTCTCGAAAGGCCGAGAGATAGTAACAGGTTGGAGTGGGATCGCTGCTCTTTTCTTCTTTCCATCACTTATTTGACAAGTCTTATAGTTTCTAGTGTAAGTATGAGCATCTTTGAACAAGGTGGACCAATAATAGTTGGCTCTCAGAATATTATGAGCGGTGGTGTTTCCTGCAAAATGTCCCCTGGTTGGGCCATCATGGAGTTCTTTTAGTACCTTGTCTATGTCTTCTTGTTTGTGACATCTTAATAGTACCCCGTCGTAATTTATTCAAAAGAGTATCAAATTTATAAGACGATATTGTGCAGATTTTAATCTTAGGGATATCCTTTCTCTAGGGTTGAGGTTTTCGGGACAAGTCTTGTGATGTAAGAGATAAGTTAAATATTTGTACCAGGAGTCTTTTCCTAGGGATATGTATGCTACTTCGCCACACCATAATTTCATTTTGGTTTCCCATCCAAGATCTTTATTTACTTGATCCTGGGCTTCGGCTGCAAGATTTCACAAACCTTGTCCTTTTACTAGTTTTGTAGATTTTATATCTAGATTAAATTCCTAGACTATCACCATCCAGTTTCCCTTCCTTCCCTCATTTCTTGTTGGGTGAACAAGGATCAGACAGCAAGGTGCGACACAATTACTTTAGTGTGGTTTTTGAGGATGTAAGACCTGAAATGTTTTACTGCCTTATAAACTGCGTAGGCATGTTTTTCTACAGCAGGATAATTGAGATGAGCTCCTTGAATATTAGTACTCATAACTGACACAGGGGCTTCATTGTTTCCATCATCCTTCTGAGTCAAAACTACAACTAGCGATTCATCGGAGGCAAAAGTATAAAGGAAAAAGTCCCTATTGAAATCGGGACTTCGCAACACCGAGGCCCAGGAAATGGCAGCTTTGATATTGTTGAACACGTCTTTTTGCTCATCATCCCACTTAAACTCGGCATCCTTGTGAATCATCTTTTGTAAGGGTTTGATGATTTCCATGAATTTGGGAGTGAACTTCCTCGCAAAATTGATTTGGCTGAAAAAGGATTGCATAGCTTTCTTATTATGGGGTAAGGGAAGTTGAGCTATGGATTTAATCCTTTCGGGGTCTATGTGAATCCCTGCCTAATATATAATGTGACCTAACATCTTACCTTCCTCGACACCGAAGATAGTTTTCTTAGGGTTTAAGGATATACCGTATTTCCTACACCTCTCGAAAATATGAATTAAGTGTTGGATGTGCTCTTCTATGTTCTTTGAATACACTGTTACGTCATCTAGATACACTACCAAACATATATTAATTAATCCTCGAAAATCTACATCCATGGATCTTTGGAAGGTTGCTCCTGCGTTAATCAACCCAAAAGGCATGCACTTATAAGCAAAGGTTCCCCATTTGGTTTGGAATGTGGTTTTTAAATGATCTTCCTCGAAACAGGGACTTGGTTGTATCTTGAAAAACCATCTAATAGAGAGAAAATTTTCGAGCCTGACACGGTCTGCAAGAGTCGTTCCATCGGCGGGGCCGAATAATTTTTTTTTTCTGAGGCCCTGTTGAGGTTCCTAAAATCTACGCATAGGTGGATCTCCCTTGACTTTTTCCTTACCGGAACAAGGCTCGCTACCCAAGTAGAATGCCTAACCTGAAAAATGATATTGGCATCTAAAAGCTTCTTTAGTTCCTGATACATCATAGGCTCTAGGGATGGGTGATACTTTCAGAGATTCTATTGGAAAGGTTTTAATTATGGTTTCTAGGGGATGGTGTGTTGAATGATGCAGGTATTATACATTTTCAAATCCCTATAGGACCATGCGAAGACATCCTAGTATTGCCTAAATAATTTGAGGTAAAATTTCCTCTCTTATTTAGACATAGTCTTTCCCAGATTCACATTATTTGAGCTCTCTGGGGTCCTAAGATTTATAGTTTCATGCAAAGGACAAGAGCTACCAGTATTTGCGTTTTTGGGTCCCTTAAATCTCTCCTTGAGATAAAAAATATTTTCTAGATTAGCTATCCCTTTTGGGATCGTGTGACCCTTTGATTTATCCATAGGTCATCCCGTCCGAGGATCATTTTCTATGGAAAGCTATTGAAATTATTCATAGTCAATAGTGAGGTATTTGAAATTGTCTTGGTTAGTCAAGAAGTTTATGATTTTCTCATCTCCTTCGAAGACTTTCCCATTGGAAATTTTATTAGGTACCGACGGTTTGTAGAGAAGATCCACAGTGAATCGGGAGGCTTCATAATCTTCTAAAGGGGACAGCATGTAAGCGACATTGGCCAAGGAGTTAGCAAGAATATTCTTTGTTCTAGGGATCATAGTGATGTTAAAATCCTCAAAGTGTTATATTAACCTATGCACCTCCTGTTGATAGTTATTCAGATGAGGACAATTGAAATGTATAGTATTTCTTACTTGTCTAAGAATAATTTCAGAATCCCTGAAAACCTTCAATCCTTTGATATCCAAATCTATGGATTTCCTTAATCCTTGTACTAGAGCTTCATATTCGGCAGTGTTGTTGGTACATTCGAATTCTAGCCTACAGGACAAGAAATGACGTTTACCAATAGGATTTATGAGGATGTATCCTGCTCCAGACCCTTCTTGAGATTTGGATCCATCAAAATAGAGGGTCCATATTTGTGAACGAGGATCATTATTTTTGTTTCCCTTATTAGTTTCCTGTTCCTTGACCTCTCGTTTCGTAAGTTCTAGCATCGCGTTTTGGCAGAAGAAGGTGTCTCCTGTCGGTATCGTCGATTTGTCTTGAAAGATCAATTCGTAGTTTTGAGTAAGAGGGACATCGGATAACAGGGGAGCGAAGTTTCCAAAGTAGGAGTTGTAGGAATAATTGTCCAGTATGGGGAAATTTGTGGATGAGGGTTCATTATGGGCTTCTAAATCAGTGACCGTGTGTTTCAGATATATCTCACTATCGATTCTGATCATGTTCTTGTATCCCTTCAGTGGTAGCCAAAGTTGTGCCCAGTCTGTACTGAAGTAATCATTTATCTTTTCAGACCAGTATCGACTTAGTAATAGCCCATATGCCTCTGGGATATCTACTACAATAATGTCAATCACTTGCAAAAACTTGGGGTGTGTCGATATCCTAATCATCACATCTTTGAGTTCTCCTATGACCTTGACCTGGGTCCTATCCAGTTGTATGACATGTTTATCATTCTTGAGAGGAATGACATTCAATTTCTTGCAAACAGACAAGGGCATGACGTTGGAGGATGCTCCAAAATCTACTAAATAGTTGTGGATGTTTCTATTGAAGATTTCAAATGTTAGGATGAATGGGGAGACAAAAGATTTTTCTTTTCTATCTTCCGAACATGCATTCACAGTTGGTCTTCCCACCGAACCTATGTGAGTCAAACTTCTTTCTGGGTTGTTTCCCGTCGTTAGGTTTTCCATAGAGTTCAAGTCCTGTAATAGAAAGTCTTTCTACTGAGGGATCCTGCATATATCCATAACTAAAATATTGGCCTTTAGCCTCTTCAAATCTTCGACCATGTTGTAATCTAGTTTGGGTGACTCTTG
>JZKD02S2045260.1:64473-91199 GCA_000966675.3 Picea glauca | reverse complement strand
GAGAAAATGACAAGTGTAACCTTCTTTTGGAAAATGTTCTTAATGAAGAGTTTGATCTTCTATCATCATGACATAATCGTAGTATCATCTCGATAACCAAAAATGTGGATAACAAATAGATGAGTAGGAAGCAATATCAAAAGGTGGTGCTATGACGGGAGTGGATTATGGATTTTCAGAAATCCCCCCAGTGGAAAACCGAAACCTATAGACACGGGATTACTATGGAATCCTGTCATTCCCCCCAGACATGGTCAAGTGGGAAAGTATAAGATCCAAGCATTTGTTAGAAAAAAAGGGAATTAAATGCACATATTCAAAGGTTTTGAAGATTAGAGTGACACATACCATGATACCCGGACTCATTACATCATGAATCAAGAACCATCTCTGAAACAAGACCAAGTCGATGGTGATGGATTTTTTTGTTGTTGACAAAGTATAGGTACTGAATGGGAGAAAATATGGACCCTCCAAGGCCATTATAAAGTCGATCTGGCTCTCGATACTCCATGTCTAGGACCTATGGGCCTCGAGACATAATCTCCTAGTTATCCCTAAAAGTGGGGATAACATCTGGCTCCAACTCGGGGACATGTGCTCACCGTAGAGTGCATGAGAACCTCAACATCTTTGGCATAACCTGTTTACCTGCTTGATCTCAATAGAATCTATTAGTAACCAATTGGGGTGGTGATACCACCCCAGCATATATATATATATATATATATATATATATATATAAGACTAAAATAAAACAATCATAAGTGTGAATGTGAAAAAAAACTATTCTAATATGCAATGCAAATGGTATAGTACATGAATGAAAAATTCCTACCTACTTACTTGCACTTACATGTTGGTTGGATGTTGGATGTAGTCAAATGACCAGTGTAACCAATCCAACAATGTCCCATAATACCTTCCTTTGTGCTTCATCATAAGCCAGAATAGTGATAAGTTAAGCACAACAATACCATGAGTTAGAAAATGAATAGTATCTATGGAAGATGTAAGGTCTAGTTCATGGAGGCGGATGGGAGGGAAAAGGTGATGCCAATACATACTCTTAGGGGAGTTCTAAATCCATCTCAGGAAAGGATCATGAAAATTCAAAGGCTCAGAAGACTAACTCGAGGAATCTGGATGCTGGCTACCTTGAATGTTCTCACAAATTGAAGCTTGAGAAGGGATTAGCAAGAACTGAAAGGATGGCTGACATTTTTTGAAGGGGAAGATGGAAAACCGAGGTAATAATCCTTTTCTTGAGGTACTCAACTTTCCCCTAAAATATAGAGCAAGGTTTTGTCTTACAGGAGACTTGAAATAATGGACATGTTTCTGAACCACACCTTTAATGACATAGTGAGTTAAAGTGATCAAAGGGAGGTGTAAAGTCTTATCACAAGTATCATATTTCAAGGGAGTAACTTCCTCACTTTTATCAAGATCTGAGCACAACACTGGTTGATAACTTTCTTCGTAGAAAAAATCCAAGTGCTCAGATAAGCAATCGTCAAAGTCCTCAAGGTATGATTGAAAAATAGTAGGAGAGCATAGTATCAAGTCATCCTTGGGTATCTAAATAAAATTGGTAATCATTTATTGTTGCCAAATGTGAGAATTATTAGTAACTTCATGTGATAAAGGTAAAGGAAACTTTTGGAAATGACTCTCAATGTCGTAAATGGGATCCCCATCATATCCAATAACATCCCATTTGCGCTTCCCGACATGTATGAACTCATCAAAATTATAAACAAACTCATCATTTTCATCATAACATGAAGGGTTTAGAAAATCCAACACTTCTTCACTTTCCATATCATAATATAGAGAATCCCTAGAAACTTGGAAATGGATGTAACTCACCTTTATCATTTATTCATGTGCAAGAGCTTCAAGTACTCAGATATCTTCAAATGGAAGACTTGCTTCTACATCTTCTAGTTTGTCCAGAGGCTCCATTTCTTCTTTGTTGTTTGAATCACAAAATAAGGTATCATCAAAAATTTGGAAAGGAAAACAACTTACCTCATTCTCTTCATTTTGTGCAGGAGGAATAGGATCTTGGAGAGCTTCGTCAGATGGAGGATTGTTTACCAGTGTTTCATCCTCATAATTTACTTCTTTTATTTCACTACATTCTATCGAATCATGGGAGAAATCCTGCTCCTCTTCAAGGGGTTGACAATTCCCCTCAAAAATATCTTATTTTACATCAAACGATTCTTGGTATTGAACATGATACACATTCCTGAGATCTACTACAATATCAGTGGTGAATCCTCTGTCCTCCAAGGCTATCATGAGGTTTTGAAGGGCATCTTCATACGTTTGGAAACATGGCTTGGTAAAGTCAATAAACCTACTGATGAGGTGTATGAAAGATGATATACCCCTATCTTTGCAATAACCCTTAAACCAATCTTGCAAGAAGGATGACAAAGAGAGTATGAATAATTTTATAAGAGCATCCTCTCCTCCCAATTCTGTCTCGCTCATATAGTCCCAAAAATTTATGATGTCAGGAAGTGGGAGGCCCCAAAATCTTGGAGAGTTTTTTATCCATTTTGTATCAAAGTAATTTGGGTATCCTTGAAAAATTTTGAAATCAATAGTCAGATACATTTGTTCCCAATGTGCCATGATCCCATAACTTGGAAATATCACAAAATTGAGAGTAAGGTGGCACCCTAGAAAAGTTCAGTGGAGTCGCCAGACAATTTGCCTGAAACTATCAAAGGATAAAGGAAAACACCCTAAGTGGGGTCTCTAGGTAAGCTTGTAAGATAAAGACTCTAGAGGCAAGTCTTACCAAAGAGTGTCATCTGAGGAAGGTTTGACTCAGTGTTCCCCAACAGTGGTGCCAAAATGTTATTGCACAGTTTGTAGTTAGGATAAACGGTAGATGTAAAGAGACAAACTGGCATAACTGAACCAATTCCAGCCAATGTCACCTTGATAGGAAGGTTCTTTCTATTTAGGGAGGTAAGGCCCAAGGGAGACATCCCCGGTGACATGGGGTTTTGATAAGGAAAAGGATTGAAGGCTAAAATATAAATTCCCCCTCACAAGTCACCACCGAGCAGATAGTATGGCTAAACAACCAATAAAGAGAAAGTATAACCAAAAGGAGATGCACCTACTTGAGACAAAGCAACAAGAAATATATATATATATATATATATATATATATATATATATATATATATGCAAGCTTACTCGCTTGGTTAGTACTTCATATAATCAATGATTATCTGATATATAAGAAATTGAGAAATAAATATTTACGAAGTCAATGTTTATATAATAACAATGATGTACAATATCACTTCTTCAATAAATGATGAAAGAGTATGGCATTCAATGTAACAATTAACACTTCATTCAAGTAATGTCGTTTAACAACCATTCAATTCCTCATAGGTAAAATGATAGTTTCACAGTGATGATAATAGCAAAGGATGACGGCAGCAAATGAGTTAGTAGGGTTAGTATAGGTTAGGGTTAGAATAGTTAGGGTTTTGTTCAAAGTATTAAGAGTTGTTTTTTATCACAAGTACTCACACGCTAGGCCTTAGATCAGTGCGTTCCTAGGGTTAATRGAGTCAAAAGGAGGATGCAAAAGTTGAAGGATCAAATATGATAGTAAGACTAAGGAAGGGAGATTCAAGCCTTGAAGTGTTGTTATGGCAAGGCCTCAAGGATAAAACCCTAGGATAGAGAAGCTCACTTTGGTGTAGGGGAACTAGGCCTCAGTGCTCTCTCCTCCTTCCTTAGCTCAATGGAAAAAAATGGCTAGCTCAAAAAGGTGGCATAAAACTAAGATAAGAGGTTTTGCAGGTAGCGTGCTGCTATGGCAAGGCTTCACCAAGCAATTCCTAGGAAAATTGACTCATCAAGGTGTAGGAGAACTAGGCCTTGATGTGTTTTCTCCTTCTTAGTTTCACAAAAGTAAAAAGGCTAGCATAGGAGAAGATAGATTTGAGTGTTGCTAAGGCAAGGCTCAATCCTCTTTAGCATGAAAGAGTAGAGTGTTGCTAGGGCAAGGCTCTATCTCACTTCAGCAAATGAAATGGCCAAAAATCTTAGTGGGGACATGAGACAAGGACCTTCTATGTGTGCTTGTCCCCAAAGGTTTTAATCAAAAAAATTATTACCATAAATGCAAGAGAAATAACACTACAACCATTCATTCAAGAAGTTTTGCAGAAATTTACTTACATTTAACCAAGAAATAAAGTAGCAAACCCTAGTTGTAACACCTTCCACCAAGATAAACGACAAAAACACCAAATAAAGACTTCATTCAACAAGTGTGCCTCAAAATTTCAGCCAAGAACTCCAAGTATAGTGCAAATTTTAGACCTCACTAATGAGTGAGTTAGAGATGATGAAAAATGAGAGTAAAAACTGTCAATTTATACAGTACCATGACCTAATTTCACTTTTAGGTCATAAAAAGGTCGACAAGGCCAAAATATTAAAAATCATATTGTTTTACATTAAATGCTTAAATTAAACCCTAATCAAGAAAAATAAGATGACGTCATGCCCTCTTAAGGTGACATTGGCCCCTTCTAGGGAAAATGTAGCATCCTAGAGCAAAACGTTGGCCCTCCTTCGGCTTTTCCAACCTTCCAGACGTGCCAAAATTGCCCCAGCTATCTCCCAAAGCGTCCATGCTACTAGGTGACATCATGATCATGAAGGGTGATGTCCCAGGCCTTATAAGGTCAACGTTTCACTAAAATGGGCACAATCCCCCTAGGTCAAGCTCTATTAGGGTGCTGCAAGACGTCCTCCTTCTCTCCTATACAAACCCCTATGTCTGGTCTCTGCCCCCTGCTAGGGTCTCATCATCCATATGGTGGGATCTTCAGCCCCATGGAGGTCCGAACTGACCATCTCCCCATTTGTACCGGTCCACCATGGTACCTGTCCATCGGGCATGATCCCACACATCAACAGCTATGCCCTCCATGGGCTCATAAGTCACAGGGATCATAGCAATGTCAATCACATATCATCATCAATATTATTAAACATGTGAATAAAACCCATATTACCCCAGTTAAAATATCTAAGACATTATACAAGCCTACAATACAAGTTTGGAGAAAGTGACAGGGTGTCCTATTGGGCTCGTTTCCACTGGAAGAGGAAAGTTTTCAGAAGAGACTTCATCCATGTAATATCCCTAAGGTTGAACCCAATTGTAATGTAAATGAAAATGTACTTAAGATACTGAGATGTTTAATATCATTTTTGTATGCACATTTCATGGCATAGTGCACGCATGTACTGCACAGTAAAATGAGGAAGTTTGCACATTCCAAGATACCGTGCGCAACATATTAAGTGCGCGCGATTGTGAGGTCAGCGAGTCCTTGGTATATTCTATGTTTTATAGGCTGGTGAGCTAGTTATTCAAAGCTAGGATTCTTATGTTTTGATTAGGCCGGAGGTCCTAGATGTTAAAGGCCAGTGCACCTGGTTTTGTACGTCTCATAATTAATATAAAATACATCATTTCACATAGACCGACCACGATAAAAGAGATGGGGGACTAAACTCTACTGGTTAGGGAAAGGGAGGGGCTAAAAGTTAAGGAAAAGGGATAAGCTAGGGAGGTTAAGCCAAAAAGGAATATTATATTAATATTTCCTAAATCATAAAGTATGGATAATTATTTTATTCTAAGTTCTAAAGTTGGGGACAAGTGGGGCCAAAGTAGCTCCCAACATTACAAGTGTCAAGTTGGGGACATGCATACATATTGTTGGGACTTAGTTCATCTTTCCATATTTTCCATCATTCTCCCCATAATTCCTTCCACCATTCAATTATCCAGTCAATCATCCATGAGCATGCACACACCCATTGAGTTATCCTCTTTATCTTCATGATTGTACCTAACTTTGTATCCATAGCCATTTTGTGTTGGCATATCTGGTTAGCTTGGGAGATGGACTGAAGAAGCGAGTTATCAGGCCTGTGGGATATTGAAGAGGTGGGTTGTCAAGACTGTGAGAAATTATTTGGGTGAGACAATTGCTAGGAATTGATTTCTTGAAGGTGATAAACTGCAGCTACAGTGCTCTGAGACTTCCTGTCCCAGCTATTTTTGAAGCCCGGAAAGGAAGTGGGGCAGCCGAAGGAATGTTGAGTAGAGAAGGGACACACTTCCTGGGTGGGACAGGCATGTGGGGAATGAGGGACTGTAGGTTGTTAGTTTGAGTTGGCACCTGAGACAGAGACTTTCATGTTGTCTATGAGCCTTTAGCCTGGTTAGGAATCCTTTTACCCAGATGGAGTTTAGTCCCTTCTCGGGGGTGACTCACAGTTGAGAGTGATGAACAATGTGGTCTAAGGCTAGGAGGTTAGTGGATGGTCTGCACGCAGTTGGTGACATTCTTACCAAGATAAGTGTCAATTGTGTGATAAATTTACATGTTGCATTGTTATTTATGTGCCTATTTTTATGGGTTGTCATATGTGCGGTTATAACTGTGTTTATTTTTATGGGTATTTCCTATATATTTTTACTATTATTTTAGTGTGAATCTATGCATTTACAGATGTATTTGGTTGTTTACATTTTATATATATATTTCTACAAGAGTTTTGTGTGTATATATTTTGTTTGCATGTAGTTTGAAAAATTTATGTGGCATAGCTCAATTGGATGTTGGGTATGTTACAATATGTTCTGCAAAGAGAACAGTAAGAGTTCTCTAGAAAAGCAGGGCCCAACATGGATGGTCAGGGACGTTACAATATGGTATCAGAGATTTAGTTTTCAATATTGATCTTGGATGGGCCAAGAAAGTTGAATTGAAGTGAAATGTTACAGAGAATTTATTTCGATGTGGCCAAATTTCAGTTTCTAGAGCGTCCATGGTAAAAAGTAACAACAATTGGGCAGAATTGGGGCAAAGCCCTAATTCCTATTATTAAATTCATGAGAAAATGGAGAAATTTGGCCAAGTGATGAGATATTCCTAATTTAATAAATGTTCTAGAAAATTCGGATCTAGAATGGGTCGAATTTGAAGTTACAATGAAGCCATGATAGATGGAATGAGTTTAGTGGTTAAAATTCTCAATTTGCGAATTGATTTTGGATAAATTTGTTCCAGAAATGTCAACTTACAAGGATTTTTTGTTGCATAAGTTGAACTGGTGTTATCGAGGTGAAATTGAATGAATTTCATAGTTGTAGAATATCTATGGTAAATTGGGGGGAAAAGTTAAGCCAAAAGCCCCAATTTCTGCAGCAAAATTCACGAGGAATTGATGCGCATAAAAATGAATGTGCACAGGTGGGCACACTAAAAATGCATGATGCGTAGTGAAAATATTGTGATAGGTAAAATTCGGCACTGTGCGGAAAGATATTGGCATGCTAGTGTGAGCACTAAATTTTGGTGTAGAGTGGAAAAATGTTAGTGTGCAAGTGTGTGCGCTAAATTTCGGTGTCGCTTAAAAATGTTAGTGTGCGGGTGTGCGCGCTAAATTTCGGATTCGAGTGGAAAAATGTTGGTGTACACAACCGCACGATAAATTTAGCATTGTGTGGTGTGCACACACATAATAATGACATGCATGGTGTGCATAGTGTTGGTAGAGCACAAAGGAGTTTTATTGGTGCGTGTGCAATGTGTGTATATATTGTCGCGCAACAATTTAGTTAGTGGTGCGCGCAGAGTTTTGGTGTGCAGTGGAGACATAATAAACTCTGGCATGGTGCAATGTATAGAGTACAATGAGCATTTAATATCAGCACGAGATACAGAAAACTATGCGCAACAAGTAATAGTGCAAGAACCAAAACTGTGCGCGGTGGATATTGGCACGCGACACAAAGGTGGTGCGCGCAAGTTATTGGCACGACAGAGAAGTGAAAAATAGTGGTTTGAAAGTGCATGAAGCATGATTTACCTTGTGATTTTTCTGCACATGGTAAATATGGGTGTACAGGTTGAAATGTTTGCACACGAAGTCGTTTGAAGGGTGAACAACAACAAAAAACCAACGATTTTTTGTGACGTTTTATATCATTTAACGTCATCGTTTTGCAATGCATTTTTTAGGCCCTTAACAACATTCTAGATATTCAAAAACCACGAGAATAGAGTGTGCCAAGGCACACTTTGTCTCTATAGTGAAAATAAAATATTTCAGAGAGATCTTTCTAATGGTGTAAATTGTTTGTCAAATGGAGCATTTTTTAGAAAGTTACAGCACAAACGGTGAAAGGTAAATTTTAAGACCCAACTAACTTCAAAGAGACATAACTTTCTGCTCCGGAATTAGATTGAGGCGTGGGATAAGTCAATGGAAATATATCGAACCATAGAATTCATTCCAAGAGATGAATTAAATTTTTGGGCATGTTAAAAGCATTTAATATGGAAAATAAGGAACCTGTAGCATACCAGTTACAATATGGTATTTTGGTTTGGAATTTCAGCAGGCCGTAACTAGCATCCCAAAACCCAGAAAAAGATGAAACTTGGACAAAATGTCCATAAGATTTATATGAGGAAACCCAATTGAGATACTATGAAAAGTCCAAATGAGTAGGTGAAAAATGCATGATTATAGTGTAGAGTTGCGCCAAGTTGAAAAATGAACAAGAAAATTAATGGGCAATTTTCAAGTAGCCATAACTTTCTGCTCAAGACTCGGAATTGAGCATGGGAGAAGGTGTTGGAAAGTGGAATATAATTATCCACCTAGAAAATTGATATGGGTATTCCATGTTTCAAGAAATCAGAAGAAAGAATTTTTATATGTATTATTGAACCAGAATGGTTCATATTTTCATGAAAAATGTTGAAACAGTTAGCCTGATAAAGTTTTGTTGGTTGCACATTTTGCATAGTTAACAACAACTAGATCAGATCAGAATCAACAAAAAGTCCATAGTAATGGAAGAGGCACAAGGTAATTAGATTCAAGAATATGAAATTAGAGGGATGGATTTCCATTTGGGCATTGAAGGAACAAACTCCAATGGACATGGAGATGAAAGGAATGAAAACATGAATATGGCAGAGACCATTAAAAATTTGCAGAAGAATGTAAAAATCCATAAAGATGATAATGAAAGGATTATGAAATCCAAGGAGAAGTAGGATGACTTCAACATGAAGTTAATGTAGGGCTTGAACTGAATAGAAAAGAAATTGGATGAGAGTAGCTCAAGCAAATCTGGAAGTCATGGGCCTCTTGATGAAAAAAGAAGGACCAGAAGTGTTAGCAAACATCACCACCACTCCCCAAGGGATTCAAATAAGAGATCACATAGCATATCAACTCCATCCCCTTTCAGGAAGAATAATAGGTCTGGGGTGGATGATCTACGAGGAGAAATGAACAAAATCAAACCTTGTACGTTTGATGGTGAGCACAAGAAGGATGAACATGCAGAAACATGGTTGTTGCATGAGAAAGTATTTTCAATTGCATAATTATTCTTCTCATGCAGAAGGTATAATTTCCATCTATCAACTCAAGGGAAAGGCATCCATGTGGTGGGATCAGCTTGTGCAGGTGCAGCACATTAAAGAGAAAAGTGTTACTTGGAGGGAATTCAAGAAGTATTTTGAGAAGAAATACTTGACTAAGAGATATTATGACAAGAAAATGAAAGAGTTATTTGAACTCAAACTTGGGAGTATGACCATTGATGAATCTGAAAGAAGGTTTTTAGAACTATTGAAGTATGTCTCTTTCATCAACGATGAGACAGTTAAGATTCTAGGCAAACTAGATGGTTAGAATTTCTAAGTGAATATGACTTTGATATAAAGCATATCAAGGGAAAAGAGAACAAAGTTGTTCATCCACTCAGTAGAAGAGTACATGAATTGCATGATACAACCATTAGCATGTACCAATCATATTTTAAAGACAGAATTATAGAGGCTGCCAAATCAGATTTACAATACAAGGAATTAGTGGCAAAATTACAGCAAGGTATTTTGCAGCAGAAAATTGAGGAATATAAGCTAGATAATGATGAAATTCTCATGTACAAGGGCATAATTCATGTACCAAATTCTCAGGAATTGAAAAATATTATATTTGGAGAAATGCATAATGTACCTTATGTTGGGCACCCAGGTTATCAAAAAACTATTGCAGTTGTCAATAGCCAATATTATTGGCCAGAAATAAAGAAAGAGGTTGTTTATTTTATTGCCAAATGTTTGAAATGTCAAAAAGTAAAGGTTGAGCATAGACACCCAGTTGGTTTTCTACAACCATTACCCATTCCTGAGTGGAAGTGGGAAGTTGTAACAATGGATTTCATCACCAAACATCCCAGAACAAACAAGCAACATGATTCTATCATGGTAGTGGTGAATAAGCTTACTAAAGTTGCCCATTTTGTTCCAGTTAAGCTCACTCACAAGGCAGCCAACATCGTTGATGTTTATATGAAGGAGATTTCTATATTACATGGCATACCCAAGACAATAGTGTCTAACAGAGATCCAAAATTTACCTCAAAATTTTGGAAAGGATTATTCAATGGATTTGGAACAAATTTGAATTTTAGCACAGCTTATCATCCATAATCAAATGGACAAAGAGGGTAAATCAAGTGATTGAAGATATGTTAAGCATGTATGTGATGGATAAACCATCAAAATGGGAAGACTACCTACACTTGGTAGAGTTTGATTATAACAATGGGTACCAAGCATCTCTAAAGATGAGCCCATTTGAGGCACTTTATGGTAGAAAGTGAAATACACCAATAAGTTGGGATAACCCAGCAGACAAAGCAGTGGTTGGACCATATTTTATGAGGGAAATGGAGGAGAAAATGATAAAAAAAAACAAAAAATTAAAGGTTTCCCAAGACAGGCAGAAAAGCTATGTTGATAAGGGCATAACTCATAGGGAATTTAAAGTGGGTAATCATGTAATCTTGACAGTGAAGGCCAACAAAAGTTCTTTGAAATTGGGAAATTGTTCAAAGTTGGCAGTTCGCTATTGTGGGCCATTTGAAATCCTAGAGAGGATTGGCCCAATAGCTTATATGATTGCATTGCCTGCATCTATGTCTATTCATAATGTATTCCATGTATCTTTGCTCAAGAAATATATACTTGATGCTAATCATGTTATTGATTGGAATGTGATTCAGGTGGAGCAAGAAGGTGCTTTCCAAGTGCATCCGGTACACATTCTGGACCAGAAAATCAAACAACTCTGGAATTGATCCATAGGGATTGTAAAGGTTTAATGGACCTGGTATGGTCCTGAGGATGCTACGTGGGAGCATGAGGATGCAATGTGGGCATAATACCAACATCTTTTTGAGGACTTTTGAAATTTTGTTGTATATGTGTACATGATGCACTAAGGACACTACATAAATAAGGGGAAGGAATTGTAATATCTCTAAGGCCGAACCCAATTGTAATGTAAATTAAAATGTACTTAAGTTGGTGAATTGTTTGATATCATTTTTGTATTCACATTTCATGGCATAGTGCGCGCATGTACTGCGCAGTAAAATGAGGAAGATTGCACATTCCAAGATACTACGCATAGCATCTTAAGTGTGTGCGATTATGAGGCCAGCGAGACCTTGGTATATGCTATTTTTTATAGGTTGGTGACATAGTTATTATAAGCTAGGATGCTTATGTTTTGATTAGGCTGGAGAGCCTAGATGTTAAAGGCCAATGTGCATGTTTTTGTACATGTCTCATAATTAATATAAAATTCATCAATGCACGCAAACCAACCACGATAAAAGAGATGGGGGACTAAACTCCACTGGTTAGGGAAAGGGAGGGGCTAAAAGTGAAGGAAAAGGGCTAAGCTAGGGAGCTTAAGCCAAAAAGGAATATTATATTAATATTTCCTAAATCATAAAGTATGTATAATTATTTTATCCTAAGTTCTAAAGTTGGGGACAAGTGAGGCCAAAGTAGCTCCCAACACGACAAGTGTCAATTTGGGGAAATGCATACATATTGTTGGGACTTAGTTCATTTTTCCATCTTTTCCATCATTCTCCCCAGCATTCCCTTACACCATTTAGTTATCCAATCAATCATCCATGAGCATGCACACACCCATTGAGTTATCCTCTGTATATTCATGATTGTACCTAAACTTGTATCCATAGCCATTATGTGTTGGTGCATCTGGTTATCTTGGGAGCTAGATTGAAGAAGCAGGTTGTCAGGCCCATGGGATATTGAAGAGGTGGGTTTCCAGGCCCGTGAGAAATTCTCTGGGTGAGAGAATTGTTGGGAATTGATTTCCTGAAGGTGCTAAACTACAACTACAGTAATCTGAGACTTCATATTTGGCCTATTGCTAAAGCCTGGAAAGGAAGTGGGGCAGTCAAAGGACTGTTGAGAAGAGAAGGGGCACACTTCCTAGGTGGGACAAGAATGTGGGGAATGAGGGACTGTAGGTTGTTAGTTTGATTTGGCACCTGAGACAGAGACTTTCATGTTGTCTATGAGCCTTTAGCTTGGTTAGGAATCCTTTTACCCGGGTATGGTTTAGTCCCAGCTCGGGGGTGACTCACTGTTGAGAGTGATGAACAGTGTGGTCTAAGGCTGGGAGGTTCGTTGAAGGTCTGCATGTATTCGGTGACATTCTTACCAAGATAAGTGTCAATTGTGTGATAAATTTACATGTTGCATTGTTATTTACATGCTTATTTTTATGGTTTATCATATGTGTGGTTATAATTGTGTTTATTTTTATGGGTATTTCTTGTATATGTTTACTATTGTTTCAGTGTGAATCCATGCATTTACAGATGTATTTGGTTGTTTACGTTTTATATATATGTTTCTGCAAGAGTTCTGTGTGTATATATTTTATTTGCATGTAGTTCAAAAAATTTATGTGGCATAGCTCAGTTGGATTCTAGGTATGTTACAGTATGTTTCGCAGAGAGAATGGTAAGAGTTCTCTAGAATAGTGTGGCCCGACATGGATGGCCGAGGAAATTAAAATTCAGGCCATGTAAGTGGGTGATGTGGATAAGGAATGTCTAGGCAAGTGAGTGCAGTGAGGGCAGAGGATGAAAATATTTACCTGTGGGTGCCTTTGTAGAAGGAGAATTGCACCTGTCCTGGATGCAATATTTTCCAATCCCATTCATGCCTTTTATTCTTTAGTCTTTATTCTTTATTTCTTTTTCTTCAAGAATCTAATCAGGGGACACATCCCTGATGTGGTGACCAATAGTGACAGTGTTACACACGAGTACTTTTATAGAAATCAAAAGGTTGGCTCGTGATGATACCCCCTTTCTCTTGGCCATGCAACCAAGAGTCATTACCCTGACCTGGTAACTAGCTAGTGGTAATATCATACTTCTAGGTACCAACGGACCTAATAGGTTGGCTCGTGATGAGACCCCCTATCCTCTGACTAGGTCTTGTTTTATTATTTTTATGGGTCCCTCTTGTTTCTTGTTGAGAAGCCTTTTATTTCTTTCTCGGGGATCCCTGGGCGAAGCATATCAAGGTTTTATTCTTAGGCTTTTCTCTTTTTCTAGATTTCTTTTACCTTCTGGACCTTTAGCCCCTTCTTCCCATGAGGTAAGGTGAAGTCCCCAAATTATAGGTCAACCCATTTCTCGGACAACTATAATGGGATAGATGAGCGGGAAGCAAGATGAAAAGGTGGTACTATGAAAGGAGCGGAAGATCGATTTTTAGAAACCCCCCCAGTGGAAAAATGAAACCTATGGACACAGGCTTACTAGGGCATCCTGTAATTCCCCCCAGACATGGTCAAGTGGGAAAGTATAAGATCCAAGAATTTGTTAGAAACAAAAGGAATTAAATGCACATATTCAAAGGTTTTGAAGATCAAAGTGACACATACCATGATACCTGGACTCATTACCTCATGGAGAAAGTGTAAGTTTTAAAACTGTGCAGTAAAGCAATGCATATAGATTCTTAAGGAAAACAAAAATTAATCAATGGCTCATTCACATAGTACACAAAGATTTATACCAGAAACCCTCAACCAGGAAAACCTTTCTTATATTCATTATATCTAATTTCACCATTCACTATACAATATATACAATGTTTTTAGGTATTATGTAGATACCAAATCCCTAATCCCTTAATCCGGGATTAATTTACAAAACCTCTAAAAATAGAAAAAACCACCCAAAAACAATTTTGGGATGCAGCCCTGGGCTACCGCCCATTGTCGAATGTTGCGCGTAACCAGGGGGGAATACCTACCCCCCCTGGGACCCCCCTAAGAAAGCACCTGGCGCACACGACACAAAAAGAGAACTAGTACAGGGGATCGTCAGACGCAGTTGTCATATCTGACGCACCCACACACACACATGCAAAGAATATAACACATACCCAACATTCTCCCACTTGTTGTTTTCTTGGAATCCAGGGGTACAGGGGATTATATAATCAACAATATAGGGAAACAATGCCCATTGTTACTCTACACCAGGAGAATTTTTTTGTGCTCACAGACTTTGTCAATGAATCTGCAACATTCTTCAAAGTGTCAACCTTTTCCAGCAACACCTTCTTTTCCTCAACCATGTCTCTCACAAAGTGATACTGAACATCAATATGGTTTATCTTCAAATGATAAGTTGAGTTCTTTGCCAAGAATATTGCACTCTGACTATCACAATCTAATCTCACTACTTTTTGTACCAACCCAATAATTGAACACAATCTTTGTAACCATATTTCTTCCTTGCTTGCATGAGTGGCTTCCATGTATTTAGCTTCCGTAGTTGAGAGTGCCACTATAGCATGTCTTTTGCTCATCCAACTAATTTCTCCTCTAAATAGGTTAAACACATACCCACTTGTAGATCTTCTGTGATCTAGATCTCTAGCCCAATCTGCATCAACAAAGTCATGTATGTCCAGGACTCTGTCCAATCTCGGTCTTCCTTAGTAGCACAATCCATAACTGGTGGTGCCACGAAGATACCTAAAGACCCTTTCTACTGTTGTCCAATGCTCCTTCCCTGGTTTTGACATATACCTGTTCAAAACTCCCACTGCATGTGCCATGTCCGGTCTAGTACAAACCATTGCATACATCAAACTGGAAACTGCACTGGCATACGAAACATGGGACATGTCCTCTTCTTCTTCCTGTGTCTTGGGACACTGATCTGCAGATAACTTTACACCTATGGGAATAGGAACCTTGACCAGTTTACTTACATGCATATTAAACCTATGCAATATCTTCTCAACATATTTTCTCTAATTCAACTAGAGTTTCCTGTTTGCATGATCTCTTTTAATCTCCATTCCCAGAATGAAGTTAGAAGCACCGAGATCCTTCATGTCAAATTTGGAGGATAGTTGTGATTTCACCTCCTTGATAACATCCATGTTATTTCCTACCAACAACATGTCATCAACATACAACACTACATAAATGAACGGATTACCAACCTGCTTGAAATATACACAGTGATCATCCCTGCTTCTTACAAATCCAAATCCAAGGATGTATGTGTCAAACTTTTGGTACCACATCCTAGGTGATTGCTTTAGACCATATAGTGACGTCTTTAGCTTATAGACCAGATTTTTCTTTCCCTTCACTACAAAGCCTTTTGGTTGCTTCATGTATATTTGTTCTTCCAGATCCCCATGTAGAAATGTTGTCTTCACATCCATCTGTTCCACTTCAATATCAAAAGCAGTAGCAATATATAAAATAAATCTAATAGAAGTTAACTTAGCAATAGGAGAAAAAATCTCACCAAAGTCAATTCCCTCTACCTGGGAATAACCTTTTGCTACTAACCGAGCTTTGTGTTTCTCCACTTTACCTTGTGCATTAAACTTCTTCTTAAAAAACCATTTTCTACCAACAGATTTTCTTCCACCTGGCAACTCAAATATATCACATGCCTCATTCTTATCCAAGGCATCCATTTCTTCAACCATGGACTTCTTCCAAAGTTTACTATCCTCTAAATTCACTACTTCCCTGATAGTTCTAGGATCATCATCAGTAATAGATAAAGCAAAATTTGAACAGAAATTAAGCAGACTATACCTTTTTAGTTTCCTTTTATCTCTCATTGTTCTCCTCAATACTTGGGTATGAGGTTCTTCTTCTTCTTCTTCTTCTTCTGCTTCCTCTTCTTCAAATGATTCAGATTTTGCATCATCCAACTCAAGCTCTATTTTCTCAGGTTTGTCTTGTGTTGGTAGGAATTCCTGTTTGGACACATCTTTTACCTCTCTGAACACAACATATCGACTGTAAACAGTGTTCTTCGTTTCTGGGTTCCAAAGTTGATAACCTTTCACACCATCTTTATAACCAATAAAGATACACTTTTCAGTCTTTTTATCCAGCTCACTCCTATTTTCCTTTGGAACATGTACATAAGCATCACAACCAAACACTCTAAGATGTTGAAGAGAGAGTTTATTTCCAGACCATACCTCATGTGGATTTTTCTTGTCCAACGCTGATGAAGGCGATTGATTGACTAGGTAACATGTTGTACCCACTGCCTCTACCCAGAATTCTTGTCCTAACCCAACACCGTTGAGAATGCTCCTTGCTTTTTCCATCAGTTTCCTATTCATCCTTTCTACAACTCCATTCTGTTGAGGAGTGTATGGAGTATTCTTCTGCCTTGCTATACCACACTTCTTACATAATTCTTCGAATTCATTTCCATAGAATTCTCCACCATTATTTGTTATCAATACCTTTATTTTCTTCTCTATCTGATTTTCTACCAGAGCCTTAAACTCTTTAAATTTATCAAATACCTCATATTTCTTTCTAAGAAAATAAATCCATGTGTTCCTTAAAAAATCATCTATGAATGAAACATAATACACAAATTTACCTAGGGATGGAACAGGAACAGGTCCAAACACATCACTGTGTATCAACTCTAAGATCCCCTTTCCTCTTGTAGCACCATATGAGAATCTTACTCGATTCTATTTACCATATATGAAATGTTCACAGAAATCAAAATCCAGAGTGAAATTAGACATACCTTCAACCATACCTTTACCTTGTAGTGTTTGAAGCCCCTTTTCTCCAATATGTCCTTGTCTTTGATGCCACAACATGGTCTTCTTTTCAGGGATGATATTGGTCTTGTCTTCTTTATTTGTCTTCTCAAGGACAACAGAACTGTTACACCCATTAGTATAAGTGATTCCCAACAACTTGTATAGAGTTTCGCACCGAACTCCCCTCATCAACACCATTTATCCATGTACCATCTTGCAAGTGTTCTTTCCAAATACAGTATCCACTCCTGCATCATCCATCTTTCTTACAGATATTAGACTCCTGGCTAGTTTTGGAATGTGCAGAACCCTAGGGAGAGTTCTAATCCTTCCATCTTTTAGCAACAACTCAACCCTTACACATCCCAATATTTTTGTTGTCGAGTCATCTCCTAGGAATACATCACCACCATCATATTTTTCATATTCAGAGAACCACTCCCTATGAGAAATCATATGGTATGACACACCTAAGTCGATTAACCATACATCATGGTTTGCATGTGTACTTGTAAATGCTAGGTGAACATCACCTTCTTCTTCAATGGAGGTTTTCGCCTCTGTGGAAGAGGTACTATCAGATCCCTTTGCTTTTCAACCTTCTTAGACTTGCAATCTTTCTTATAATGCCCTATTTTACCACACTTCCAGCATTTCCTCAAATATTTTCCTAGAGACTTAGATCTACCTGTAGATTTAGATCTCCACCTCGAAGGCTTACCAAGGTTCCTGTCTTGGGTACGCCCTCTTACAAATAAATCATCTGTGTTGTGACCATCCATTCTTTTTTGCCTCGTCTCTTTAGATAACAAGGATGCAACTACATCCTCATACTTCAATGTAGATTGAGTGGTACTACCTATTGCTACAACCAGATTATCCAAAGAGTCTGGAAAAGAACATAACAAAGTAATACACTTATCTTCTTCTGCAATCATAATATTAACAGAGACAATTTGACTTACCAAAGTATTAAAGGCATTTAGATTTTCTTTCACAAAATCTCCATCTTCCATCCTAAGATGATACAGATTCTTTCAAAGAAACAACTTGTTTACCATGGACTTTGATTGATACAAATTCCCCAACTTATCCCATAGTTACTTGGCTATAGATTCTCCTGGGACATTCAACAACACCAAATCTTCCAGGTAGAGTCGAATAGTACTCCTTTCTCTTCTGTCCAACTTCTCCCAATCTTCCTTCGACATACCAGTAGGTGGTGTACTGGTAGTTTGTGTACTGGTAGGTTTCTTATGTGCTAGTAGACGGTGTACTAGTAGGTTATGTACCAGGATCCACAACAATCCATTATTCTTTGTCTACAAGAAGGTCCTCCATTTTCAGCTTCCATAGCTCAAAGTTTTTACCCTTTAACTTCTCTATGTCGATTCTAGAAGAACTCGCCATTCCTCTTTCTGCACTCAAATCAACACTACAAAAGCTCCCACTAAACCCAGGTTTATCACAGACCCAAGATAAAATTGATCTATCAAGGTTGAGCCAAACCCTCAACAAAAAAGGCATCCCTCTGAAGCCAAAAACGAGCTCAGATACCACATGTAAGTTTTAAACCTGTGTATTAAAGCAATGCATATAGATTCTTAAGCAAAATAGAAATTAATCAATGGCTCATTCACATAGTACACATAGATTTATACCAAAAACCCTCAACCAGGAAAACCTTTCTTATATTCATTATATCAAATTTCACCATTCACCATCCAATATATACAATTCTTTTAAGTATTCTGTAGATACCAAAACCCTAATCCCTTAATCCGAGATTAATTTACAGAACCGCTAAAAATAGAAAAAACCGCCCAAAAACAATTTCAAGGTGTTGCCCCGGGCTACCACCCGTTGTCGAACATTGCGCGTAACTAGGGGGGGGCATACCCGCCCCCCCCTGGGGGGACTCCCATAGGAAAGTGCCCTGCACACATGGAAAAAACAGAGAACTAGTACGAGGGATCATCAAATGCAATTGTCATATATGATGCACCCACACACACACATGCAAAGAACATAACACATACCCAACAGAAAGAACTGTCTTTGACACAAGACCAAGCCAATGGTGATGGATGTTTTTGTTGTTGACAAAGTAGAGGCATTGAAAGGTGGAAAATATGGGCCCTCTAGGGCCATGATAAAGTCGATTCGGCTCTTGGTACTCCATGTCTAGGACCTGTGGGCCTCGAGACATAATCTCCTAGTTATCCCTAAAAGTGGGGATAACATTCCCCACAACATTTACAGAGATGAAGGGTATAGCAGGAGAGATAGGAGAGATGAATATACCACTTAGAAAAGAAGCAAGATCAATTAGACAATGGCCATATAGACTTAACCCCATATATAAGCAGAAAGTAAAATCTAAGATTGGCAGGATGCTAGAAGCCGACATCATAGAACCGGTCGAAGAGTCAGAATGGATAAGACCTATGCTATTACAGGAAAAGAAACAAGGAGGGATCATGATATGCATCGAATTGCGGAAGTTGAATGATGCATGCCTACATGACCCATTCCCTACACCCTTCACCGATGAGTGTTAGAGAACGTAGGAGGACATGAAGCCTACTCATTCACTGATGGATTCTCAGTCTACCATTAGATCAAGATAGCATAAGAAGATAGATACAAAACCATGTTTGAGATAGAATGGGGATCGTATCAGTACACAGTTATGCCATTTGGACTGAATAATTCACTAACAATCTTTTCTATAGTAGTCATTGTTGCATTTAAGAAATTCATCCACCAATTTCTTGAAGTATACCTGGATGATTGAAAAATCTACAGTTTGTTGAAATACCATGTAGAATTCTTACGGATAATGTTGTAAATATGTAGACAGTGTTAGATATCACTGAATATAAATAAATGCATATTCAGAACACCGTTTGTGATACTATTGGACCATATAGTATGCAAACATGGTTTAATAGTAGATCCTGCAAAGATCGCAGTCATTGTTAACTTACCACCACCAAAAATAGTTTGTCAGCTAAGAGTGACGTTGGGACACACATGTTACTACAGGGAATTTATCAAAGGTTATGCACAGATAACTGCACTGACAGAAAAGATTCTAATAAAGGATACAAAGTTTCAGTGGAACGACGAGTGCCAACATGGTCTAGATACCTTAGAAGAAAAAATGGTCACCACGTTGATATTAGTCTTTCCATATTGGGAGAATACATTCCACGTACAGGTAGACACATCAGCCATAACACTTGGAGCTATCTTGGTGCAACCAGGAGAGGGGGACTTGGATCACCTGATAGCATTTTCAAGTAGGAAGGTATCATAATCGAAAAATAACTGTAACACGATAGAAAGAGAAGGCCTAGCTATTGTCTATGCACTGCAAAATTTCATACATTACTTATTGGGGAAACACTTTAAGATATTCATAGATCACTCAGCCCTGAAATACTTAGTCAACAAGCTAGTGTTGGGGGGGAGAATCTATCGATGGTTACTACTATTCCAATAATTTGACTTTGAAGTAATCGTCAAGCCAGGAAATTTAAATGTAGGGCCTAACCACCTATTGAGAGTCACCAATGGAGAAGAACCTACAAACTTGGAGGAAAAATTTTCAGATGCACAACTATTCTCAGTTCATGTTGTTGATGAATACTTCGCAGATATCATCCAGTACTTGAGCACAGGTACTATGCCGAAAGAGTATAATATTGCACAGAAGAAAAGTCTGGTAGTTCGCACTGCCAATTATCAACTGATTGCAAGACATCTATATAAGATGGGCACAGATAGCATCTTGTGAAGATATGTGCTAGAACACGAAATACCAAGAGTTTTAGAAGAAGCCCATGAAGGAATAGAAGGATAGAATTATGAAGGAAAATATACCACGTAGAATTTATTACATGCAGGACTATGGTGGCCAACGATTCACAGAGACTCGAAGGATTATTGTAAAAAATGCGATGTCTTTCAAAGGGTAGGCAAACCCAAAAAAAGGGATGAGATGCCATTACGACCACAAGTAACACTCCAAGCATTTGATAAATGGGCAATCAATTTTGTGGGACCAATCAACCCACCAGCAAAAAGAACAAGAGAAAGGTACATTATCACTACGACAAAATACCTAACAAGATGGGTGGAAGCTTCACTAGTGAAGGATTGCAGCACAGAAACAACAGTGCATTTTTTATTCGAACAATTAATCACTAGATTTTGGTTTTCAAGAATTGTAAAGAGTGACCAAGGCACACACTTCATAAACAACACCATCAGCGCTATAACTAAAGAGTTTGAATTCCATCATCAGAAGAGCACACCATATCACCCACAGGAAAATGGTATTGTGGAAGCATTTAACAAAATCTTGGAGAACGTGCTGACAAAGATATGTAACGTCAATAGGGATGACTGGGATCTCAAAGTACCAAAAATATTATGGGCCTACAGGACTACGTGCAAAACATTTGATAGGGCACACACCATTTAGACTATTTTATGGCCAAGAAGTAGTGGTCCCACTAGAATTTCTAGTACCAAGCTTGCACATAGTAGCAATTACACAAATAACAGAATGAGGCACAATATAGGAGAGATTGAACTAGTTAATGACCATGGAGGAAGATCAGATCTTAGCAGGATTTCACCAACAAGTTCAGAAATCAAGAGATAAATCTTGGCATGATCGACACATCAAGAAGAAGACATTCAAGGAAGGAGACCTAGTACTAATGTATGACAACAAATCATTTCAGCACCCAGGAAAGATCAGATTGCATTGGTTAGGACCATATAAAGTAAAATATGTCACAGATGGAGGAGTTTTACAATTAAGAGACTTATCAGGCATAGAAATCAGAGGGATGATTAATGGGAGTCGACTAAATCTCTACAAGGATAGTCGATCAGCCACCGCACAGTAAAAAAAAAAAGTATATGGAAAAAGAAAAGAAAAAAAGGAAAGAAATAGAAAGGGAAAAGAGCACTAGAGAAAGAAAGATAAATCACATGGAGGAACACAAAATTGGCGAGGAGAAGGAAAATGGTCACATACAAAGAGAAACAAGTGGGAAAATCAAAGTCAGCAAAAGAAAGAAGACATGACAGCACTAGGCGGAATTAAAGGATGGCAAGGATCGATGGGACACCACATTAAATGCACCAACTGAAGACGAAAAGGCAGAGTAATGGCAAGTATGAAATTTTTGGAGATGCATTAAACTCGTAGTTAAGGTTCATTAAAACCAATAATGAAGGAAGTGTCATCGACAAGCTTCGTGGAAAACCCATACAACACACGGACATGGAAGCAAACAGTCNGTCAACATCAACAAAATCCCATCCCCAGAGACAACACTAGTGCACTCGACACCCATACTAGAAGAAATCCAACAGCTAGCACAAGATGGAATGAATAAAGACATACCAAAAGAAGTACAGGAGCTGCAGAACCAGGAAGCAGAAACCCTGAAGGAGGTACAACCAGAAAAAAATGGACTAGTTTCGAAAGGCAATGGAATGAAGCCGAATCAGGACATGGAAATCGAACTAGATGAGTCTCAAATGACCATATTAGACCACCCACTGGAAGGAGCGGTCGAGGATATCATGGGTTATCCATAATGGCAGACTGAGGAACAAACGAAAATCGCTGGAACTTCGAGCCAGCCACCACCATCAAGGAAACACAAGATACAGATACCTAGATCACCTCGCAAGAAACCAACAATAGAAATCATTCTACCAAACATATCAGATGGGTTATAGGTAGGACCAGAGCTACTAGGTCACGTCGGGAAGCTCAAATACTAGTACCACGACATAGTAGACAAAGACAAGCTACTGGAACTTGCAAAAATAGTATACATGGAGATGGTGGGCACGAGTCAGTTTGAGGAACCACTTGATCAACCACTCCAATGGGAAACTAGGGTGCAGAAGACAGGAATTTTAGGTCTGGTGGACCTACCACATTTTGGCAGGGGTCAACACGCAAGAGCATGCATTAAGAAGCTGTTAGAAGTCACACATGGTGGGGAAATCTAGTTGGACAAGGTCGTGTCGATAGACATAGAGATTATCACAAACATAATAGGATTGCCAACTCAGGGCATGGATCCTGTGCAGTTTATGGATGAAAAATATAGGGAGAAAGTGCTAGCAGAAGACATTAAGAAAAAGTATGGAACTAATAGGGGAACTAGAGGGATCATTATCAAAAGGATCAATGGTGTCACAACACAATTGGGCGCGAGGATATTATCCTGCAAGTTGCTAAGAAAATGCCATAGGGAGGAAGTCCCAGCTAGGGTCGTTGCAGTTGCAGCTCTGTGTGCAGAAGGTACCTCAATGAGTTGGGTGTTATTGGGGAAAATCGATAGATGCGGACATGAAGTGATCCCCCTAGATCCACCTAGATCTAGAACAAAACAAGACGGAACAAGACGCTTTCCCTAAGTTGAAATCATTGAGTTTACTATCCAAAGAGGAATAGATAACATACCTTATGAATCACTTCCTTATATCTTTGTTGTTGTTACACATCAAAATTGCTAAGTGTCGCATTGTCCCTATCAATCGTCGTAAGTGTCGCATCTTCCCTTCAACTTCCACAAGTGTCGCAAGTTGGTCACTAGTGTCGCAAACAATTTTTCAGACGTGATGCGATGATAATGACACTAAGGAGGCACTTATAACACCTCACATGACTGATTTGGAAGAGGAGAACTGGTTTACTGGAATCAAATAGCTCTTGACACCTGAAAGAGACCCTGAAACATTAGTTTGGAGGGGGAATGCTCCCCTACTACGGCTGTAGAAGCATTGGCACTCCTCTACCATGCTTCAAGGAGCGTTATAATGCCCCTCAGGCCCTTCTGGAGGAGCGCTGCTCATCTTGAGAGTGTTGGCGCTTTCCCAAGGCTCACCAGGAGCGCTACAACACTCTGATGCCTGTTTTGAGGGAGCGCTCCCTATTCTGGGTCAGTTGTTAGCCCGTTGAGGAGAATAAGGGGAGGATCATTCGAGATTAGGAGGTAGTTGTGCTCAAATTCTTGGTTTCATCAAAAGATCCNTCTCAACTTTGCCCTATCAATCCTTGGAATCATCTGACCCTTGGATTGTGCCTAGTCCTTTGGAATTCGATGGACTTAGTGACACCATGCCACTCAGCCCAGCCAAGGCCGCATACGTAGCTATTCAATCTGCCTCTCCCTCTTCGAACACTTCACATTTATTGGCACCTGACACTTACTCGATGCCCTCATGGTTTAATTCCCTATCATCTGCCATTGATTACATTTCCCACATTTTTCCTTCGGACGAATCTATCATGGAAATGCTTAGCATTGAAAATTTGCCCTAGGATGACAACCACCATCGATCCTCTTTTCTTCTGCCTTTGGAAGAAGTGCAAGACATAAAATCTGTCTTCCCCCCCGATGTTACCAATGCTCCACAATCCCATATCCTCACCCAAGATACTTTCTCTGAGGGAAACATGGGTAACATCGCTACCACAATCACAATTGACATTTCAGTCAAAGAAGGTGTCGTGGAAAACATTAATCTTGGTGCTAATTGCACGCTCGACGAAGTGGTTTCTTACACCGCTTTGTTCAAGGAATTTCGCGATGTCTTCACATGGAGCTACGAAGAAATGCCAGGGATTGACCCTTCCATCATCATACATGAAATCAAGACTTACCCTGATGCAAAACCAGTTCGACAGAAACTCCGCCCGGTTCACCCCAAGAAACTGGCAGCTATAAAGGCAGAAGTTGAAAAACTTCTAAAATCTGGCTTTATCTACCCCGTCCCTTTGACGGAATGGGTCTCTAACCTCGTTCTGGTTGCCAAGAAACAAGGTACCATCCGTGTCTGCATAGATTATCGTGATCTCAACAAAGCTTTTCCCAAAGACAACTACCCAACACCTTTTATCGATCAAATCATCAACAATTACGCAGGAAGCATGATCTTCTCTTTCATGGATGGATTTTCTGGATACAACCAGATCGAAATCTTACCTATTGATCAACATAAGACAACCTTCATCTACCCTTGGGGAACTTTTGCTTACCGAAAGCTACCTTTTGGCCTTAAAAATGCTGGTGCTACTTTCCAGCAAGCCATGTCGTACGCTTTCCATGACATCAAACATATCGCGGAACCTTACCTTGATGATTTACCCGCCCATTCATCCAACCGACCCGATCATATTGGTCACTTGCGGGAAATTTTTCTTCGATGTCATTTCTATCATATTCATCTGAACCCACATAAATGCATCTTCGCTGTCGAATATGGCTGACTCCTCGGTTTCATCGTCTCCAAAGATGGGATCAGGGTGGATCCCTTGAAGATCAAGGCCATTCTAGCCTTACCCCCACCCACCAACTTAACCCAACTTCAAAGTTTGCAAGGCAAAGAAAACTTTCTCCATCGTTTCATCTGCAATTATGCTGAGATCACTAAAGGATTTATGCAGCTACTGCAAAAGAACGTCCCTTTCATCTGGGATGACACTGCCCAATGGTCATTCGACGCTCTCAAGCATTCTTTGACCCATGCTCCTTTGTTACATCCTCCCGAATAAAAAGGATTATATCCTTTACTTGGCCGCTTCTACTTCCACCATTGCGATGGTGTTGGTTCAAGAGGATGCTAATGACGAAGAACACGTGATTTATTATCTAAGCAAGAGTTTATCTGGACCCGAACTCAAATATTCGTATGTCGAGAAACTGGCTATGGCAACTGTCATTGCTGTCCAACGATTCCGCCACTACATCCTATTACACACCACCACGGTAATCGCAGACTCCAACCCCATGTACCATGTCTTAACACGTCAAGTACTTGGGGGAAAATATTCGAAATGGATCGTTATTCTTCAAGAATTCGATCTCGAGTTCACAAAGGCCAAAGCCAAGAAATCCCTGGTGTTTTTCGAGCTCATTTGTGCTCTCCCAAGTGCCGATGAAAACTTTGAACCCAAAGACCCTCTTCCTGATGAGTCTCTCCCTCATCAGCACCTCTGACCCTTGGTATGGAGACATTCTCCTCTACCTTCAAAATCAACGTTTTCAGCCCAACATCTCTCGAGAAGAGCGTCGACGCATCCATCACCACTCTCACCGTTATCTCATCCTCGGCGACACCTTGTATCGCCGTGGTATTGACACCATTCTTCGGCGATGTCTGATTCACGAAGAGGATGAACGCGTTCTGAACGATTGTCACCTTGGTGCTTGTGGCGGTCACCTTTCCGGGATGGCCATAGCCCAAAAAATCCTACGTGTCGGCTACTTTTGGCCCTTGATTTTCAAAGATTGCATAGAGGCCGTCAAAAAATGCCCACCCTGCCAAATCTTCAACAAGAAGGCATGCACCCACCCTACTGCGCTACATCCCATTATTGCCATCGGCCCCTTTTCCAAATGGGGTATTGATTTCATGCAATGTAAGCCTACCTTAGCCAGGGGGCACGGTTACATCATCGTCACCATCGATTATTTCACAAAATGGGATGAGGCTATGCCTACCTTCCTGAACGATGGTCGTACTGCATCTCTATTCCTCTTCAACCACATCATTACTCGTTTTGGCGTACCACATGCCATTGTCACCGACCATGGTGCACACTTCAAAAAC